>OOFG01060150.1:0-13082 GCA_900323295.1 Molva molva
TGACATCATCATTACCCATGAATCGATGAATGTGTTTCAGTTATGACTAATTTGTTTTCACGTGTTGTGGTATGTTCTGTTCCAGTTTTGTCCATATTTGTGCCTAAAGTCAAATCTCTTTCTCTCTCTGGCTTGACGAAAGCTCTCCCTGATGGTGAAGGTGATTCCAAGCCCTGATTGGTTCGTTGGCGTGGACAGCTTCAGCCTCTGCGAAGGTGGCCAGTGGAAACAGGAAGTGACCCTTGACCTCCAGCCGTTTGATGCGGGGACCGACAGTGGCTTTACGTTCTCCTCTCCCAATTTCCCGACCCACCCCATGGAAAACGTCACAAGGGTGAGCCAGTCCTTTCCGTTTGTGCTGTTGGCTTCCTGCTCACCACGTAGCATAGCTGCAGGTGCACTCTAGTTGTTGGAAGATTTGCCTCATATAGCCCCACAGCCTTCATGTATATTAAGGATAATGTCAAATGAACTCCTGCTTTGATATCCATTTTAAAAGTGACATGGAAAATGAGGTTGAACCTATGTTCTTTGTTGTCTTTGTAGCACCACATATGGGATTTGGATATCATGCCACACACACTTAAGTAATGGCTTGGCAGACCACATGTCTGACCTGAAGTGTTTAAAGTAAAAAAGGGCCCCCTGACCTAACAGACCGTCACTCCCGCCCACTCAAGCGTACTATTTATTTTCACTGCGGGTTATCGTTTACGTGAGCTTCCATTTCTTCCGAGCGTCCGATGAAAACGATTTGCTCTGACCGTGCGCCGCCGCTGTCGTCCCACCACGGTGCAGATCACGTCCCAGATGCCCAACCACCCCGCCAACTCCTTCTTCTACCCGCGGCTGAGCGAGCTCCCTCCCATCGCCAGCGTCAAGGCCATCCGACAGGACCGCTCACCAGCGCGCCAGATCCCCATGTCCAATCACATCCTGCCCAACTCCATCAGCCCCCAGAGGTTCTCAGGTAGGCCCGGGGAAACCTTTCTTCAAAGGAACACCCACAGAAGGCCCTCTGAGTCCATGTTTACATGGTATCCTGTGTTTTTTTTTAACTTGCATGCATTTAAGTCGAGATTTGGGCCAGGCTCAATCCATATGATTATGACGTAACCCTCTAAGTTATACACTCTGTTCATTATACAAATATAAAGCAAAATATAAATGTATAGGAAAAACATGAGACATTTAAGAAAATTGAAAGAAAGAAACAATGAAAGAAAAGGGAGATAGTCTTTAGTCTATTTGTAAGCCTTTAGGTGAGGCTTGTGAGGTCATGCGTCACCTAAAGGCCTCACCTTTACCTGCTCATGAATGATATCTATATCGGATGTTGCCCGTATGTTGTCTTGGATGAAAGGGTCTGCTAAGTAAGAAGTAATTTAGCAGACTTCTTATTTAGTCCTTAGAAGAAAGAAAGAAAGCAAGAAAGAAAGAAAAAAAAAGGAAAGGGAGATGTTTATAGTGTGTGCGGATCCAAAACCTCCATTTCACGCACATGATTCTCGGATCCGCCCGTCCTACCATGAAAGATTGGATTTGTGAGACCGCATGCGCATTTGCGAATCAACAGTCCAATCCAACCTTCTGTCCTCTGCTGCGGCTCTCTCCCCACCTCAGAGACGCCGCTGGACTGCGAAGTGTCCCTCTGGTCCTCCTGGGGCCTGTGTCTGGGCTCCTGCTCCAGGGGAGGGGTCCGCCATCGCACCCGCTACATCCTGCTGCGGCCAGCCAACGCCGGCACGCCCTGCCCGGAGCTGGAGGAGCAGGCTGAGTGCACGCACCACAACTGTCTGAGGCGACAGTAGGGCCACTGGAGCCCCGGAGAACCAAATGGCCAGTAATGCAACACTGGGGCTGCTATTTTTATTACTGCTGGACTGAGACGATGATTAAGCTGCTGTTGATGATGATGTTGATGATGATGACGATGAAGATGATGATGATGATGATGATGAGGATGCGACGACTTAGCGGTCTTAATCGGAAAAAGTGCACATTATCACTTCTCAGGCAATGATATCCAGACTTTGTTGCTGTAGTTTCTTCAGTCCCTTAAGGATAAGGACATCATCAGTCGTTTAGCGTTGGTTTGCTTGCAAGGGCTGCTGAGAGATGCTTATTTGTGTTCCTTTGTATCCCCACAGGATTAAATAAATAATGGTTCTACTTTACTTACTCCTCGGCAGGGGTTTCAGAAGACACTATGATAAGGGATTTCTAGAAATGTTTCTAAAACTGGGAAGTGGGAACTTATAAAGATCTAGAGTCACGTCAAGTCGATTGTATTTGTATAGCCCTTAATCACAGTTCCCGTCTCAAAGGGCTTCCCAGGCCAACAGTAAACAATACCCCCCTACCCCCTCTACCGGGCAAGTCCAAGGGAGGAAGCCTTGAGAAGGAACACAGGAGAGGGTTCCCTCCTTCCAGAGAAGAAAATATGTATGATCAATGTATTTCTTCAATGGCCCTAATATGTATAGTTGCTAGTGGTTCACCAGTGGACAATCATCACCAATGCACATTATCTGTGATAGGACACACACACAGATACAGATACACACACACACACTTGTGCGCGCACACACACACATACCAACACAATGGTCCTATACAATCACGCAGAGGTTTTGCACATACTTCAGAAGGTATGGGGTCATTAGTTTACATAGGTAACCTATAGGCCTATATGCAGTGCTTTCAAAATAACTCCTGCCTGATTTATAAATATCATCACAAGTAACATCTCATTGCTCTTGTTGAAATAGAAACGCCTGTTTGGAATTTCTAGCCCACTTGAAAAAGAAGTGCAGGGTTTTATAGCTGGTTATAGATTTATAGATTTGTATTTATCACTTTTGATATAAGAAACCATGTTCAGATTTTGTACATACTTTATGGTGTATCTTGTATATTTCATAAATAAATTTGGAGGTGGTTATGAAGCTGAGAGCAATGTTGTTGATTTGTGTCTTAATAATGATTCAGATAATTCATCACAAGGGACATGGTGTTCCTTTTATTTTTTTATTGTGCCAAGCATACTACCGGCATACTACCTCCTACTTAGTTGTAGGCCTACAGAATTTTTTTCTGAATGAAAACAGATCAATATTTAGTAGGCCTACTGTGTTAAAAGTAGGATCTAGTCCATGTAGCCTACAAAATAATAAACAAACGCATGTAAGAAATTAGCCTACACATTCTGCCTATACTTTGCTGATTTCAACTTAATGTACTCAAGGCTTAGTTTCGGGTTAACGATCGATGAGGTGGCATTTTATATTAGGGTATTTGACAGTCTTAATTAGATATTGCATAGCTAGAAAAAGATCCAACGTCGTATAGTCGCCCACACTAATGTCAATGGGCGGTTTGCGGCACATTGGCACCCCCGTCTGGTCAATCAGCAGAAGGATTGACAGCAATTAGTCTAAATTAAATTCCACACCGTACTAGATCTAACTATTTATACCTAAAAAGGACAATAAGAGCCATACACGGCAAGATAAAGGGCTAAACAAGGCAAACATAATAAAACCCAATTTTACTATGGACATTATATTATTACATGAAAAAGCGTTTACAGGCACTCCGCTAGAGGTCGCCGTTGAAACGGAATTGGTCGCTGTCTCTGCAGTGCTGGGCGACGAGGAGTGCGTTTGATTGTTGCAGGGCTCAATGGCGGATAGAGCGGGATAGGAGCGTTAGCATTGAGGACAATAACATCTATACCTTTAAATTTTTGGTCTTGACTCGGTGTGCCACCGGGTTATCCAAGAGTGCCCATGTCGAACTAGACTCTTTTGCAATATCAAGTGGTGTGGACGGTACCCCAACGCTTGTCGGTCTCTTTAAATTTGGAGCTCCCACCATCACACAAGTCTTGAAGTTGCTCCGTTCATGGTGGCTAGCAGAGCTACCTACAGCCGTCGTTGCTAACCAGCACAACATGGGAGAATCTCTGGAGTTGATAGGGAAGCGACTGTTTCTACTGCTCTCCGAGGGTAGGTCCAACAATGGAGCGAACGGAGCCGAGCCGGAGAAGGCCGGGTTCAACCGGGACTGGCTCCGGGGGACCGTGCGGGCGGTCAGCGTCATCGGCCTGGCGGCTCCCGAGGTTGGCGGAGGAGAAGCCGCAGCGGGGCTAACGGTGAGTGTTTACATTCACTTGCACATTTGGAACAGCGAAGGGAAACGGTGAATGATTCCGTATTATTTTTTTTATAACGCAGGATCTTCCGTTGTGGAGGCCTGTCAGGTTATCGCCCGATGTAGTTCATGTCTTATCACGGTAATGAATGGGAGTCCCTGGTGTGTATAAGCGGGGTGGATGTCGCAGTAATGAAAGCAAAGCCAAACTTGAGGCCGAGGATTGGCTTGGCCTTTGCTTTGTTTGCGTTTTTCAGATTGTGAAAAGTAAATTCCGCCGTGAAATGCGTCTTTCTGTTGCGACAACATACCATGGTTTAGGTATTTTATGGGGGGTTGTTAATGGTATTCATTGTTGCATTGAGTGGTCTCGCTGTCGTGGCTTTCTTCTTGTCACAGAAGGCGAGCCTTAGCTCGGCTGTTCGGTTCCCCAACATTGGTTTGATTCATTCTGGGCCTTGGAAACAAAGTTAAGGCAAGAATATGATTTAATATGGTTTGTTTGGTTTTGGGATTATTGTAATATTAGTTTTCTGGCCAAAGGTTTGCAATCAAAGTACAAATGTGTTTATTTGAATCTCAGACGGTTTTAACCAATTTATAGATGTCCAATTTAAGAAAAGCAGCTTTCATCTTTGTATCAGTTTGAGCTTTATTGTATTAAGGGGGGCATACAGGTGTAGGCCCTATGTCCTTGATTCAGACTTTAGACTAACGTATGTTTGCACTCACAAACCGTGTATTTTAGCATAATAATATTTACAACAAAAGGTATAAAATGACCAGGGCATTATAATAATCTTTCTACAACCCTCCATCAGTATATAGTCACTACAGCAAAGCCATCCTCATAGTCAAAATCATAACAGGGACCAATGTGGAAGAAGAAAAACTTGGTTTTGCCTTTTTCTTTTGTGTATGTGAGCATACACAGCATGCATGGGGAAATCACTTTTTTGTAATTGATCATGAATCCCAGCAAATACAATGGATGAATATTCAAAGTTGTACACTGCCGACCACATGTGTATCAAGTTCTCTCAAGCTCTGATTTGTAACAAGAAAATGATGTTGACCAACATGCAGTATTTAAAGGACAATGCAGAGAAAGCTTATTGCGTGTAGTTATACATTTTAGTATGGAAACGTCTACCTCAGCGAAATTATTTATCACACAGGAGGACTTTTGTTTACTGTCCTGTTCTTTTTCATTGCTGCATTGAAATCCACATAGCAAACAAATCCTTGTTAGCGTACATATTGAAGTTAGCTAGCTAACTATGTAGAGATGTATGCTATGTAGAGACCTACATAGCCTAATATGTACTCTTTCATAACTATTGCTCCTGAAATGTTCAGAATCATAACTAAGAATGGGAACTTAAACATATTGTTGTAGTTGTTCTGTAATATGCTAATAATATGTATGTCTTTAAAAGTGTTTCATCATTATTCTTCCCACAAATGTAAGATCTTGCCAATTGCGCTATTTCATATAGGCATTGTTTAGCAAACCACCAATCTTTGTAGAATTTGTTTTTAATTTGAATGCAGCAGCCCTCCCTGCTTTCTAATCACATCCTATATATGTGTGGGTTGTATTTTCCCGTCTGCAGGTGTTTGTGGAGTTTGAGAATGCTGTGCAGCAATGTTCCTGGGTGCAGGTGTATGGAGAAGGTGTCAACGCGGTGCTAGTGGAGGACTCCATTGTCTGGGCCCACCAGAGTGACGGCACTGGGTCAGCAGCTGCTTCGGCAACTTCTTCTGTCTGGCCCGCTCTGGTAAGCATGCACCTGGACAGTTGCAGGAACTGTGCATGAGACAAATTCATATTTAGAAACAGTGTTTGTGTGAAGAGCCACATGATTTTTACCAGTATGGATGGTAATCGCTCATGTTTGATTGATTCAGATTCTGCACTTGTTGTTTTATCATATCGTCATTGACTGATATACCGACAATATGTTTGCTGTTGGCTGGCCTGTTGTGCTCTTGGATGTAGAGCCCATGCAATGATCTGAAAGTTATTATCTGGTCTATCGGAAGCACCTACTTCTACTGTTCCAACTTCTAAATAGTAACCTATTCAGAACCCGCTCTAAATAGTAACCTATTCAGAACCCACTCTCTCTCTCCCAAACCGTTCTTTGATATTTCACTGCCATGCACTTATCGTTTAGCTCAACCCCTGACCCTAACCCTGACCCTAACCCTGACCTTATCCAATTCTACGATTTTTTCACTTGTGAAAGAACAATCTACAAATGCATACTTTATAGGTAAATGGACAGTAGGTTGTTCAATATGGACTTGGAAAGGGTTGTAACTGTTTGTCACTCATTATTTAAGCCTTGATTTAAAGCCAGCATCTGGAAATGCAATCAGAGCACCGAGAGGAAGTCTGTTTAACTTGTTTAAAAAAAGTACATAACCAAGGTAATCCAGGAATATGTACCTTTTTGGGTATGAAAATAGTTTTGTACTCACTGTTAATTTCTTCTTTAAGATCACATGGTCAATTCTACAACTGCTCAAACTGCTGTTTTGACAGTGTGTCCTGAGGGTTCGCGGTACCTAACACACGGTTTCTTCCTCAGACTTTTCGCTCCTTAGTGGACAGAGTTGGTTTGGGTTCTGTGGTTCCTGTGGAGTTCTTTGGAAAAGGGAATTTTGAGTTCCTTCCCGAGGACAAGTCCCTCCAGAAATTCGAGGTACGTTGGCCTGTTAAACACAGTGCCTGCAAACAAAAATGTTGTTCTTCAACTTGAGATTTTGATTAATCTAGTAACCTTTCTTGGATTTATCTAGTAACCTTTCTTTGCTGTTGTGCCATTACAATGTATTCACTCGTCTTCCCTCTGCGTGTACAGTTTGATAAAGACCTTAGGCACTCTTCAGTGTTGGAACAGCCGGCCCTGCTGGCTGCCATTTCCAGCTGGCGCAGTGACTTTGAGTTACAGGAGATCTTCAGAAAGGGTGAGTCTGCCCCCCCCCTCACGTATCCGTAGGCTTACCTCCAACTGCAACATGTTGCTAAGGTCCGGACGATATCGGAAGTATAGAAATGTTCAATGTAATTTTACGCGTCACAATATTGACAATGTATTAATTCAAAAATGTGCTGTCCGTCTGTGACCCGTCCGTCCCCAGGATCATACACTATTCAGGGACGCAGGGTTCGGGTGTACCAACCTGAATTTGAGGAGCGCTGGGCCATAGGGCTGGTGTCTCAGCACGACCCTGTTTCTCATATCATGGAGATCACCATGGATGAGGTAACCAGAAGACAAATTCCTAAGTTGTAATGGAAACTGAAATCAAAATAAAATGGTTGGTAATGAATGACTAGGTATCAGGCCAAAACTAAAATATATCAAGGTCATGTTTTTTCTTGTCATTAACTGGTTCTCCTTGTCTTTATAGGAAGATGAAAACCAGATGGTAGATCCTCGTGTAATACATGTCATGCTCACAGAGGAGGAGGTAAGATCATCATTAAAACAAAATATCGTATAACTGCAGCTTCAACATTGATACTGTTGTTTATTTAGGTATTGATTAAGTAAGGAATAAATCATGATGGGCTGACTTTGGCACTGGTCAAAAACCTCTGCCTCTCCTTGGATGCATCAACACACCCATTGTACAGCTCGGAGTGGTTTATTCCGCTTATACCACAGCTACCAACAACATTTAGACATGAGATACTTTTATATATAAAAGATCATTGTTTTTTTATCAACATAATTCTTCCGCGTTGCTTTGAGCACATTGTGTTGGCATTGTCAAATAAAACATCTGATCGATGTTTTATTTTACCGTTGTTGGATTTGTAGCGCAATGATTTGCAATCTTTTAAAAGGCAGACGTGTCCCGTTATTGAAAAACAATGCAGACCCTTGGAACGTTATTGACCAATTAGAATCAAGCATGCAACAACACTGTGTTTTAACTGCTGATATACCACCGGGTTCCCTGGTTGCCTCTGTCCCGGTCTTAGCTTGGTAAGAACGCTCGTCGGAGGAAGGAGAACGAAGCGGCGAAAGTTGACAGCGGGCGCAGGCGCCGCTCTGCATCGGAGGGCGAGGACGAAAAGAACTTGAAACGTTTCAAAGGCGCAGGAGAGGCTGCGACCACGGACGGCGACGCCAGCCAAGCCTCTGTGGACGGGCCAAGCCTGTGGACCGGAGAGGGTGCCGCCGCGGACAGCGTCAGCAGCACCACTAAAAACGGGAGTTCCAAGTCCCCGGACACCATCCCCTCCCTCCTAATGGACCAATCGCACGCTTCTCGTTTTTCTGGCCAGGTCAAGGAAAACGGCCGCCCTCTCTCTACGCAGGGTGTGCCGGACTCCACCACGCCACTCCCTCACACACCGACCCCTCCGCCTCTCAAACCCGCCCCTTACCTGTTCTCCAACACGTCGTTCCCTTCCTTGGGCCAGATGCCCAGCCTCGTTCCTGGAGGGCCTGTGCATAAGGCTTCTCCGGCGCCCCTGTCGGAGCCGGCCTACCCAAGGACAGCAGCGCTGGTGTCCCCCGGGCCCGTTACCATCTCTTCATCCTCTCATGGCAGCGGTGCCAGCGTGGCTCTTTCCCCCACTGTGGCCTTCAGTCCTAAAGCGCCTGCCTGGGGGAACCAGACAGAGGTACGTTTTTGGATAAAAACTCTTCTACAGTTGATTTTGACGCCATTGATTTATTTGTGATACGCATGTTCTGTTTTGTCTCGCAGGGCTCAAAGACTCACCTGGGCTTCCGCTCACCGGCTAGCCTGCCTGTAGCTGCCCCTGTGTTTGGTGAGGTAAGCTCCCAGACCAACGGGGCCTCCAGCACGACCACCCCCCAGGACCCGTCCAGACCTTTTGGCTTTGGCTTCGGAGGAGATAAGGACGCCCAGCCCCCGCAAGACCAGAACTTGTTTTTCCAGTGCATGACCCAGAACCCTGGCCCCAACCAGAGTCCTATTGCGGTCCAGACGTCACCCAAGGACACCAACTACTTCACTGCAGTGTCCGAGAGCCTCGGTAAGGAGCCCCCGAGCCTGTTCAAGGCTGCGGATGGACAGAAAAAGCTAGCGGGGTCCCATGCCTCCGTGGGGCTGTTCGGGTCCCAGAAAGAGCAGCCCAAAGTGCCTGAGAACCATCCAGCAGGGAACGGTGTGCTCACGAAGCCTTCCGGAGGAGATAAGGCTGCGGTTCCCTTCCCGGGCCTGAGTGGACCTGGAGGCACTAGAGGAACGGTCCTGGCCAGTTTGGCTCCAGCTTCTGGAGCCCAGGGTGCTGGTAAGAGGGTTGGTAGTAACGGAGCCCCTGCTTCTGGAAGCTTAGGGCAGCTTTCTACCAAGACCCCTGACAGCCACCAGAACCTGTTCCTCCAGGCCTCCAAAGAGCCCTCAAACCCCTTCCTGGCCTATGGGGACACGCCCCCACCAGCCTCCTTTGCAGGCTTTTCTGGTACTGAAGCGGAGAGTGTGGGCACGGCTTCAGATGGTAAACCCAACCTGTTCACCATGGCAGAGCCGCCAAAGGGGATCCTGGCTTCTGCTTTTGCAGCCCTCCCGTCGGCCACTGCCCCCAGCTCCTCTTCTCCTGTCCCAGCGTTCTCTCAGAGGTCACAAAGCGAAGGAGCTAAACCCAAGGAGGAGCAGGACGGCCAGGAGAAGCCCACCTCCACATCGGGGTGTAGTCCCGGTGGAAACGAAGAGGCCCCTGGCAACTTTGACCAGAGCCAAACCCAGAAGTTTAACCCAGAGGACAGGGGCCAGTCCTCCAAGCGGGACTCGGACTCCAGCATCAACAGTGACCTGTCGGACCTGAGCGAGAATGAGGAGGGCCCAGACAGAGGCCAGGCCCCAGGGAGACCGCCGGGCCCCGCCAAAGAGGCAGGCATGCTGCAGAAGTCTAAAACCGTGGGAGCTCCCAAGGGCCGTCCCCGCACCAAGCCCTTCAAAGGTAGGGCCCCGTATGCCTCATAAACCCATGTTATCTAGTTGCGCCCCTGTGGACCCAAGCGGTGATGTGACCCCCGTGTTCTGTGTCCTGCAGTGGGCCAGTCGGTGCTGAAGGACCAGTCTAAGGTGCGGCGTCTGAAGCAGTCTGGCGAGTCGTTCCTCCAGGACGGCTCCTGCATCAACGTGGCTCCTCACCTGCACAAGTGCCGGGAGTGTCGCCTCGAGCGCTACCGCAAGTACCGGGATGAAGACACGGACGGCGACGACGACCCCAACGTGGCCTGCCGCTTCTTCCACTTCCGCAGGTGTGTAATTGAGACCGTGCACGGCCGTGTGTTGATCAGCATTTTCTGTCTCGCTAGGCAAGATTTAGGGGCTTTGAGGATGGCCATCAAAAGTCAATACAACAATGTGTTTTGTTTATTGTCATATGACACTGTCCAAATATATATGCTTTATGTGAACAAAATTGTGTACTCAAAACCGTGAAGTGGAATGGATTTCTGTGTTCCATTAGCTCCCAGGTCAAGCCAATAACCGTGGTCCACGATCCGCTGCCCCACTGTTCGTCAGGACTACTAGTCGTTCTGTAGGACTGTTGTGTACGTGTGTGTGGGTGTGGGTGTGGGTGTGGGTGTGGGTGTGGGTGTGTGTGTGTGAATTTTAACATTTAGTTTACTTCTTCTTTCTTAGTCGAATCGGCTGTCAGGAGGTGCTAAATGAGTGATGCCACACCTTTGCTTGGCTTATAGAAGTTATACAATGTTTTTTTGTATAACTTCCACAAGCCACATATCTAAAAACAATATATTATATGATTCGATGATCAGTCGAATGGATGGGTCTGGCCCGACTAATCAGATTTGACTATGCAAAATCTTAGCGGACATCTGGTGTGTGCATGCGTGTGTGAGAAACGGCATGCAATTGTTGTGTTGTATAGATGCACTTAGTTTATTCATATTAAACAGCAACACAAATCCTAGGTGTTCCCATACGTTTTCTTGCCGTGACCCACCTGTTGTGGTACTTTTGGCCTCGCCAAATAT
Source organism: Molva molva (assembly GCA_900323295.1). NCBI lineage: Eukaryota > Metazoa > Chordata > Actinopteri > Gadiformes > Lotidae > Molva > Molva molva. The sequence continues at coordinate 11,157 of OOFG01060150.1, forward strand.
TTTATCCTTTGTCATTACCATGTCGAAAAAGTGAGACTTTAATTAACATGTATATTGTCGATCAGGTCACTATTCCTCTTTTTTTATTCTCCGGTCTTCATAGCATACTATTTATCCAACAAAAATTGTATAACGACGGTATTGCATATTCTTTTAAAGAAAAAGATTATCAAAATCGTGTTTGTGGCCATCCTGCGACCCACGTGTGTGTCCCCCGGTTTAAAAACCACCGTTCCAGACAGCCATCAGTCCTGGAGCTCATTTAGAGTCTCTGTGTCACCCCGTCCAGGCTGGCGTTCACCCGGAAAGGCATACTGCGCGTGGAGGGCTTCCTCAGCCCTCAGCAGAGCGACTCCATGGCCATGGGCCTCTGGCTGCCGGCCCCCGCCGTCCAGGAGGGCCTGGACCTCGACACGTCCAAGTACATCCTGGCCAACGTGGGCGACCAGTTCTGCCAGCTGGTCATGTCTGAGAAGGAAGCCATGATGCTGGTGGAGCCGCACCGTGAGTGTCTCACACCGAGGCCCTCAGAGCCGAACTTCCTCTGGTGTCGCGTCTTCTGTCTTTTCTGCTGGAATCGTTGATTGAATACATGTGATTGTAAATTAAGTGGTAACGTATAGATGCACTGTCAATCTTTAAGATTCAGTTTTACCCAAGGCTTAATAATGTTGGTGTACTATTTAATTCAATGTTCATTATATTGGGTAGTGTGTGAAACCTTTTTCATACATCGTTCCCGGTAAATTACTGGGATAACCTCTCAGGCACCGCTAGAGATTGTCACTATTTACAGTACAGATTTTCTAGGACATTCACACACATGACCCCATGCAGGAAATGTTCCGTAACATTTCTGGGTTACACTGCATGTTTGAAAGGGGCTTAAAATACATGCACAGCCTCCAGGAAATTGTCCCTTTGTTCAGTCAGTTAAACACCATCTTTTGGAGCATTTCTTAAACGACATCGTATTCATTGTATTGTGAATCGGTAGCACAGGCGACGGTACAACGATCAATGTGTCGTGTGTTTTCCGCCTTTCAGAGAAAGTGGCGTGGAAGCGTGCGGTGCGAGGCGTCCGGGAGATGTGCGACGTGTGCGAGACCACCCTGTTCAACATCCACTGGGTGTGTCGCAAGTGTGGCTTCGGAGTGTGTCTGGACTGCTACCGGCTCCGACGGAACCGGCCACGTGAAGGTGCGCACAAGGGCTTGTGTGTTTTGTGACACGGTCACGATGCCGCGATTGGACCTGTAAAATGGCGTAAAAAAAAAGAAAATGCATATAAAATGTAACCTGTTCTCCTCAGATGTGGATGATGGTCCAGAGGACGAAGTGTTCTCCTGGCTAAAGTGCGCCAAAGGCCAGCCTCACGAGCCTCAGAACCTCATGCCCACGCAGATTATACCAGGGGCAGGTATGGTGCTCTCAATGAGTTGTTACACACACGCTTGAAATGCTCTGCACTAAATTGCGATATTATTATATTCAGTATTGACAGAATGTCCAAATGCAAACCTCTGATGTGTGCGACCGTGTATCGCTCCTCCCCTGAAGCTCTCTACAACATCGGGGACATGGTGCACTCGGCGAGAGGCAAGTGGGGCATCAAGGCGAATTGTCCCTGCACGAGTCGACACGGGAAGACCCTGGTGCGGCCCAGCGGCCCCAACGGGATATCACAGGTACCGTCACGCAGCCACGCCCGCCCATCACCACGCTGACCTGCGTCATTCCTCGTCGACGTTTGCATCACGACTGACATGTGGTCGTAATGTTGAAATCCCTTCCCCAGCAGTCCTCCTCTCTCGGAGCAGCGTCAACGTCCGGCGTCGGCCACACGCCACACAAATCGGAGGCCGATACGTCGGCGGTGAAACCGGAACCCACGCAGACGGCGGTGACGTCAGACGGAGGGGGGGG
>OOFG01060153.1:7695-18150 GCA_900323295.1 Molva molva
GACTGATTTATGTACAACTTATTGTAAAGGGTTACCCATTCATTTATTCCACTTGGTGGAAAAAAGGTGGACATGTAGGCATTAAGACGTTGTCAACATTTCCAATAAGGTATACTAACACAAATAGCCTACTACGAATTTCAGCAATTCATCAACGTTTAGTTGGTGAGTAGGCTATGGGTTCGCTTTCAAAAAGGCTGGTCATATTAATAGCACATGGTTCATGCATTGTTAATTTGCTATTATGTCTGCCCTCCCGACACCCATTGCACCCCCTGGTGGGATATAAATAGTGGATTCTTCTGAGGTGTGCATGGGCTGTTATTGACGGGTACGAGGGTTTGGGGTGTTGAAGACCTCAGTGAATAAACTTCCTATGAATTTGAGTTTACTTATTTTTACCCCCCTATCATACGTGGTTATTTCTCTAGTTCTCATTACTGTGACATCAGTTAGTTAAGGACTAGAATCTTCAATTCCGGAAATAGAAGATCGATAGGTAGGCCCTGGGTAGGCCTATTTCCCATCTTCAGTCTACCAAGCAATGCAGAGGAAGTTAAGAAATACATAGGCCTACTGGTACAACGGTTTGATGTTTGCACAATTCAATTGTGGCTATTCCAACTATCCAAAAGACAATAGATAATAACCTCAAGCAACTAGACATTTGATGTATGTCGAAGCCAAGGGGAAAATTCGTTTTTTTTAGTTAATTCACCATTTCTTCACCGTTCACCCTGAAGGATTAACAGTTTAACAAAGTTGAAAACAATGTCATACCTTGATTATAAGTTAGTCAGTTATGGAATTTGTAAGCAGGCAGTGAGAATTAGGATAATGGATTTTGGGGATTATTGCAAAAAAGGTGTTTTCCTGAGAGGAAAGCGTTTGTAAAAACCTACCAACTGACAACCGGATACATGGCGACATCTAGTGTTTCTACATGGAACTTTAAACCGTCAAAATCTGTAACTGACACAAACCTTTTTTGTTGTCATACAGACCATGCTTATGTAGTAGTCGAAACCTGGAGTGCAATTCTTAATAAGATGATTATATAGGCCATTTGATGGACACTTTTATCCAAAGCATCTATACAGTAACATGATGAGTGCATACATTCTTTGTATGTCTGGTCCCAGTTATCAAACCCCTATAACATGCATACATGTTACATATACATAGCTATGTGATCTTTACTGTTTATCTGTGATATTGGGACATTGAATATTTGGATTTGCACTTTACCATTCCCTCTAATGTATTGTCCCTGTAACTGTTACTTGTGGCATTGTGTATTTTGGAATTGCTACTGTTAACTTGTTTAGATTTTTATTTATGAAACCTACTGTTAACCTCGCACATTTCTGGCTGTACATATGGTTATTGCACCTTATTGATACTCTTTATGCTCTGCCACAGTTGAGCTAGACTTAACCAAGGCATGGTTCTGTCTAGCTGTCCACCATCTTTTTAATGAATAAGAGGACCTTAGAAAAAGGGGGTCCAAGCAGCTCAGGGATGGTCTGCTAACCACATCATCTAGGATGTTCTGCTAATCAGACAGGTCTTTACTGGGTCAGAGAGAGATGTGTACAGCCGCATGCCCCTCTGGCCCAGGACATATTCTCACAGCTGTCACTACCACCGCCTGGGACAGGAGTTCTGACTTTGTAAACCTGCTCTGGCCCAAATGAGTTCCCGTTGACTCTCATAGCCGGCAGCCAGCAGGGCTGTATCAGTTCTGATGTGTACTGGGATGAACAGAGATGTGGGTTTGAGGCCTAGCTGCTTATGGAGTTGGGATGAGGGCAATTTCTTCCTCTACCCTGACAGATGACCTCTCCTGGGGGTGACTAGAAATAAGGTATGGCTGACCTGACGTCCGTGATACATTCACCTATAGAGAAAAAGTGTACCAGGATTGATCAATTTGACCGTTTTTGTTTCTTTGGCAAATTATGTCAAACTGTGGTCTTACTTCTATAGAAATGGTGGGTGGTCAAATTTTAGTGTTCAATCTCATTATTATTATTGTTTAAGTAAAAGCCTCTCATTATATTATTCAAATTCAAATGTAGTAGGACTAAATGAGAGGCTAAACCCATCCTCACAAGTCAGACAACGGTCCAGTAATCAAGAGCGTTTTAACCAGTAAATCAATATCTTCATGGATTGACCAAAATCCCAAAGGGAGACTAGACGTCCATTCAGCACGAAGTCATAATTAAGTCTATGTTACATATCACCACTGGGTGTCACTATTGTCAATCCTTTTCTGGAATCCCCCCACCACAGCTACAAATGTCTCGTCACACAATGGAATGCCAGGGATGAGAGGATTGCGTTAGAATATCTTTATACCACAAAAGGTTAGCTGATGATAACACCAAGTCACCACATGTATTTTTAATCGTTTTCAACCATAATTATCTGGTTACTTTTTAATGGTTCTATGTCCCAAGTTGCTCACTGTTCTCATGGAATACTTAAAAATCAACCTAGTCATCTTGAAATCAATTGTCATACATCTTCTATACAAATAGTGAGGCAAAGAAAATGTTGGTAAAAGTTGTCCAAAGTGCCCTTTCTAGAATGTGTTTGTACAAGTTAATACCATACAAATGTGTTTGCAATGCCAATGCTAAAAAAGTGTTTGCATAGTAACATTTCTTTCAACACTGTATGTGTTGAAAGAAATGCTACCTGTGACTGGAATAGGGAATGAGGCAGAAAAAAAGCCCACATTTACAGGACAGCATTCCTTAGCCCCCTCAGCTGAAAGAAAAATACCCCCTAAACCCCCAAAGGAACGGAGGAAAAACCCTGGAAACCCAAACAGGATGATCGGTTTCAGTCTGGCTCGATGTGCAGAACTCTGTGGCAGGGCATCGTGGGGGGCAGGGTAGTTTAGGGGTTAGGGTGTTTCTCCCATGCAGCCCAAAGGTTATGGGCTTAATCCCCGATATCCACAGGCTACCTGTAGGCATTCTTGAGCAATGTGTCTAAGCTAGTATACCTGCTCTTTAATGAAATGTGTCTAAGCTAGTATACCTGCTCTTTAATGAAATGTGTCTAAGCTAGTATACCTGCTCTTTAATGAAATGTGTCTAAGCTAGTATACCTGCTCTTTAATGAAATGGGTCTAAGCTAGTATACCTGCTCTTTAATGAAATGGGTCTAAGCTAGTATACCTGCTCTTTAATGAAATGTGTCTAAGCTAGTATACCTGCTCTTTAAAGAAATGGGTCTGAATTCACAGCAAGTCGCCTTGGATGAAAGCATCAGCTAAATGACTGAACAGTAAATAGTAATCCATAACATACATAAATGTCTTATCAGATAGCAGTTTTTTTCATGCACTACCTGTGTCGAAAATAACACTAGGCCTACACAATGGCGCTTATATAGACTAGTCTCAGAATATCACATTTCAGTGAACACATCCAGTCCAGAACGTGAATGACTAGTAGATGGCAATATCAGATACTTTTACTTTTGTTTCTACACCACGTCAAGCAATAACATTAGTAAATACTAATATAACTCCAAGGTTTAGTTCCTCCTGCATGACCCTATAGGTCATCCCTCATATCAGTGTCCTATCTAGAGCAGATCTATGATCCAGCAGGTGGAGCCTCTGGCTAGGTTTGTTCACCTCACATAGCTACTAGAGGCACCGACCAGCAGAATATCTTCTTCAGTTATGCCCATATATGGACAAACAATACATTGTGTGTTCTGCAGTCAAGAAATGTTGGTCGGCATAAAAGTCAGTTGCAGTGTGATGTGATGTAGAATAATCTTGGTAAATCTAAAATGCGAAAAAAAAAACATAACTAAGGATCACTTATTTAATTTGTAATATAAGTAATATTTATTCTCCTTAGCTGTTTCTAAGAAACCCAGTATTTGTTCCTGAGGGACTGCCAATGCCTGTGGGACTTGATTTCATGGAACAGTGAGGCTGGTTTTAATGACCAGGGTACCTATTACCATCCCAGACCTGCATGTTATGCTTCTTGCTAAAGCACTGCAACTTACAATATACCCCCACTTTCCATGGTCACGCTCATCATGATAATGTTGGTTAAGTTCATTTTACCTGGGAAATTACCATGAATTTAACAATAACTAAGAATGAAATCTACATATAAAAAAGAAACTACAAAGTGTGCACAACCAATAGGCAAATACTATATTCTACGACAGAATAAATAGTTAAACATGAGACAGACTCAAAAGAGGTGTGCTTAACAGAACAACTTTTAATTCCTTTGGTGTTTTCAAAAACAATGTTCAAGTTGATGAAGGTTGAATAACACCAGGAAACCGAGATCCTCATTTCACCGACACACGTAGTGCGTGGAGAGATGTGTTCGATTCCGTTTGGCGACATACCAAAAGGAAGATTACCTCCGAGGCACAAATAATTCACAGGACCATTAACCCTACCATGAAGATAAGCCATAGCTTGTCGGAGAACAACGCAGGAACGTGAGAACACAATAATAACAAACAAAAAATAAAGATATCAAAAATTATTCTCTGAAACTAACTAAATCAGCGGTTAAGAGGACACAGGACGATTGAAATAGAATACAAAAAAACTAAAATGTAGTCTATTGGTGAAACAAGAAAATAAAACTGTTAAAACAACAGCTATAAGTGGTTAACTCTTGGCAAAAGGTTTAGGGAAAGTCTATGCAACACACACATTACAATTTGAATCTACAAACGCCATTAAGACTACAAAGCAACAAAACACTAAAGTAATGCTGAAAACAGAAGCACCTTAATGCATTTACAAAGTCCATGTAGTCTCTCCTTTTACTCCTACTGTTACTGTATATTTAGGCACTTGGCAAAAACTATTCCATGTGATGTTTTATATATTTTCTCTTGTTATTCTGTCTTTTATTCTTATATTTTTCTCTATGTATTTTTGTGCCTTAAAACCACATACCTTAATGTTCCCAACCGTCATGGTTTTCATGTTTCTTATGGATTCATCATGCCAAATATTTGTATTTTAGGTCTGACCATCAAGATCTTATGTGTATCAATTTAGTCTTTTATTCGTGGAAACCAAATATCGTAAAATTACAAACATCTGAAACCGTGGCTCATGGAGCTAGTGTTATTTTTCAGAAACTTTTATCTGGGGCACCTTGTGCTTCTTGCTTCAATCTTTCAGATTAATACAACATTAAATACTTCCCAAAATAATCCGGAAGAGAGAGGAAACGGTAGACGGAATGATCTTACAACCAACCAGTTATCGTAGTAGTGCGTCAAAACAATAAAATGTTTTTTTCTTCTTCTTCCCTTAAACCAAGAACTGTGTACAATGGAATGAAATCATGAACCGGATTACATGTACCTATCGATGCTACATTTCAGTTATACTGTATATAAAAGAAAAACACACGAGATATCATTCACAGTCAAACGTCACTCATTGTGTCGTCAGCGTGGTCAACCGATAAAATGACCCCGCACCGCCACGAACACAACGACCTCAGTGAGCTCTCCCACGACAGCACACTGCACTGCTCACACCACAGGGAGCTCAATACAAGTTATCACGAGCATTACAAGGAGTGTCAACACTAGTTTAAAAATATGCAGCTTCTTATTATAATCAATATAAATATATACATGTACGCGCTTGTCGTTAAAAAAAAGCTCATGTGCTTTCATTTTTCTGGTCTTCTGTTTTTTTTTCACAGCAAATATACAGAGTTAAAGGAGGACTCGTTTCTGGTTTTGTTCTCTCTCTTCCACCCACCATAGAGAAGGGCTGTCACAAACAATGATTGTTCTTTTTCTGGTGCCTTGACGTACCGGTTCGGGGGAAGGCTATGTACACGGGTGCAACTGATGGGGTGGGGGTCTGGATGCGTACCCCCTCTGGGCTCACGGCAGGCTGGAGATGTCCCTTTTAGGTGGGGGTCCACCTGGTTTACTGCCGGCACCGTTTGCCTTGTCCTCAAAGACCAACACCCTAGAGAGAGCGAGAGCGAGAGCGAGACACAGACAGACAGAGACAGAGACAGAGAGACAGAGACAGAGAGATATGAACAATGACACTTGGGGGTCCTCAATTGCAATAGGTTAAAGTGATCGTACACACAGCGTCCTGTTTTACTGTGTCTGGAAACGTCTTGAGATATTTGATACAAAGCTTGCAGAGGGCTACAGACAGGGGTAACTTGGATAGTCATAGTTCAGTTTCACAGTGTGGCAGAGGATGTGGATGTCTTTACTTATCGTCTCACAAGTGACAAGAGATTATGAACCAAATAAAAATAAAAAATTGGTAAAAAAAAATAATTAAACAAAACGGGCATATGGGGACTTAGTTGATACCGTTGGAATCAGACTCAGAGGAGGATCAAGGATTTGGGGGTTGGGGGGGCTAATAACTAGAAATAAATCAGATTAAATGAACAGAGCGGTGCAGGACGGGGGAGGGAGACTATACAAGCGTGGGTGTTGTCCGTTAAATGGCCTCAACAGACTCAAGGCGGTAGGGTGAAAGAGGAGGGGACAGAGTCATGAAGAAAACAAAACAGCCGCTATCTCAATTCCTGAAATATGCCATTAACGCTGACTTTCAAATCCCAAAAGTCTGCGGCTTGTAAAGGATCTCTTGACAAGTAAAAAGCTAAATCTGTATTTTCTGCCTTTGGTGGTGACTTGCCCCATGCAGCCAGCCTGCAGCAGAGTCAAGTCATTAACATGTGTTCCCGGAGCCCTGGCCAGAGAGTGAATAATGAAGCGGAGACAACAAAAGAGAGAGCGGTGGTGTACGTTGAACGGGCGTGCAAGGCACCTGGCCTCGGGGCTATTCAGAGCCCACGTCCGTCTTACATTTCCTTTTTTGGAAAACCTCTGCAAAGCTCCCTTAAGCCTATAAGGGAAGCCCTGATCCCGGGGCTGAAACCGCCCGGGCTACTCGGACGCAGGCGCGTGTCTCCATGGCAACCATGCCGGAGTTCCTTCCTGTCCGCACTGCCGGCGCGCACTTCCGTACTTTCCCCCTCAGAGTCCCGGGTCGGAGAGGGAGTTAGCCACCCTGTTACCATGCAACCGCTCACTGAAGCAGCGTAGCTTTGGAGTCAAGATTTTCTCAAAAAAATGTATTAAAAAAAACATCCTTGGTCGCGGGTAGATGGGAGTCATTCTCTAGACACTCATCACTTCAAATGGTTTGGAACAAGAGTGATGGTCCAATACGTATTTTTAAATGTCCAAAAACCCAGTTGTTGTCTATAGCTCTTCTCAGCCCTATCCACTGACAAAACATCAACATTCATCGTAGAGTACAAGTAAAATAGTATCTAAAAATGATATTGTCTGCTCATTTGGTATTGGGGAATGGGTCAAGTGGAAAGGAATGGAGAACCTTTTTCACACCAACCTTCTTCTGCCATGTAGCTGATGATCTAAATGATTATTTTGGTTTTTTATCAAGATGATACTGTACATGCTACATATAATCTGAATCATTGAGTTGAAGTGGCAATCTCAAAGATTTCCGTTTTGTCCTTTTTGGCAACACCTTTGGCGATAAGCAGTCCTTCTCTTATTCCAGATACAAACAGGGTCTCCCCGTTAGGCTGGGTTCTACCGATGAGGATATGTGCGATTATGAGGAGATTTGGTAAACGGTAGTCAGCATAGTCCAGCCAGGCTGGCACGCTACAGCCAAGCCTAAGTAACGGGCCATCGTTTGTGCCTCCCCCAGCCCTGAGCGTTGTATTGCCCTGAGCTGCTCTAAAGACCTACCACGGCTGAAATACAGTACTGATTTTGGCATTATGTTATCGCCAAGTTCCTTTTGAAAAGGGCCCCAGATTGTTTTACATTGATGAGCCATTACGAGCCCTTTCAAAATGGATCCTTTGGGACATCACAAGTGGGATGTCCCCTCATATGTGGATGACAGATCAGCTCCATCCTGGCAGTTGATGCAGTCCTTCCGGTCGGTTGTCTACTCCCACACTGTGAGGGATGGATTTTGAAATGACTCATCAACATGACGCCTGGGGGTAAAACAACAGACCTTTAATAACTCGTGTCTCATCGTTCACCTAGCACCAAGTATATGAAGTACCTGATCCTAAAGCCAGCTGGCTATGACTCAGGAGGATGGCTATGTAAAGGAGTTTTGTTGCCATGGTGACTCAAGGCTAATGTGGCATGTGGGTTGTCAGCATCATCATCATCAGCTTCGCTCATGGATAAATTTGCTGGCTGACGCAGCAACAGATAAGACTCTCATTAAGACTCAGGTCCTGCCTCACTTAGTCCGACTTGCACACAGCACTGTCATCATCGCACAAACACACAAGGGCTCACAAACACCCAACACACGAACATATCTTGCAAACACACATAAGTCACCCGTACACAGAGGTAGCATGGCAAAATTCACAACAACACCACAAGTCACACAAACACAACACACCAGCAGTCAGGTCTGCATGCGACAAACACCTGGAAAAAGTACTTCATTATACTTTAACGTTGACACATATGTGAAGGATATGAACCTCAACAAAACACACATACTTATAATCACAGTCTCACCCAACAGCAGTTACGTATGTTTACCTGAACAGTCAATAATGTTAACATTCTGCATTTACATTTCTACTCATCATGTTGCGTTTATAGACCTATATCTTATTTTAAACTTTTATTCTTAATCACCGAGCCGCGTCGGGCAGCATCGCGTAGAGAAAGGTTTTTTGGTCTTGTTCCGTGTTTAATATAATGGGAGGTTTGGAGCAGGAAATGATAGCACGGCGGCGTGGGACACAGTGCCAGCATGAGGGCTCTCACTGAAAACAATGGTTTGGATATTATGCAACGTTGTGTGTCGATGAACGGCCTGTCCAGTGAGTGACCCCCTTTTGTGTCATTCAAATGTTGCTCTCTTCTGCTCTCTCTATTTACAGCGCTGAAATTGTAGCAGCAACATCTCAGTACATCTCTTCCTGTACAAAACAACGAGGGACCACTCACAGTTTGAGGACAGCCGAGCGCTTCCCCAGCATCATCCTGACAAAGTCGCGGTAGTTGATGGTGTTACTGCTGCCCCCCGTCACCTCCACGATCATCTTCTTCACGTCAAGGTGCGTCTTGGGAACACCCAGCTTCTCCATCATCTGCTTCAGACCCATGATATCTGAGGACACAAGGAGCGGCGTGTTGAGATGGAACGAGCATTTGCCTTATCTGGTGATCGCTATAAGCACATTTCAAAGGAACATTTCTACGAATTTCAATGGATCCAAGTTGCTGTTATTGTAGCATTGACCAACCCACTAGGGTATTTAAGAACAACATCATCATAGTTGTTAGTCGTTTTATAGTTTAGAATTATATTTGATCAATTCATAATAGTAATTTAACAAGTAAAATTACCATCTAATGGGAATTTGCCATCATTTATGACATTTAATAGATAAAATCATGAATACAACAAATAATCAATAGATGGATTGACTACGACAAAACATTCCCCAGTCCAAACATGGACACGGAGACTCTTGCACAGGCCCCACGAGCACCTAGCTGGCAGTGTGGTCTGCCTGTCTGAGGCAACTACAGATAACAGAAGCACTGTTAGCTATTTGGCAGCATTACGCTTTTATCAACATCCACACACGTCCAAACTGTCCGGCCGTTGCCACAGCTTTGGGACAAACCACTTAGAAGATCGGCATATTATGCAGTCATGTTCATTCATATATATTTTTTTTCATAATGTATGTTTTCATGGAGCACTTGATGTATGTGTACAAAAGTAAAATAATACATTGCACAACAAAAAGTAACATTATATGGTGCACTGCGCCTTCTGAATATGAAATATTCATGGTAATATGAATCCCATGAAGGTGTCAAGTCTTCAAATTCCATATTACTGAGAGCATTCACTGATTCACAAGAAGTACATGAACTCCATTCCTTCATGAGCTTTGGACGGACTCCTCTGACGCCACGTTCAAATCACCACAGCTTACTACCCGTCCCATATTAGTTTAAAGATAACGGACGACCACCTAGTTGTTGTTGGGCAGCCGGGTCTCACTCGACACCAGAGTGACACATGAGCCGGTAGTGGCGCCGGGCCTGATCCATACGGACACCAGCAAACCCCCAACACTGTTAATTACTGCTGTGTGACACGGCTCAGCGACAGTTGTTGTGACTGGCTTTGCAGCCGGCCAGCTGGCAGCCGTGGGACGGCGGGTACTCACCGATGTCTCCCTGGTCGTTCAGGTCAAACTCTGCGTATTTATCTGTGGAAGACATGGCGAGAGGGGGCCTGTCAGGAGGTGGGGGTTACTTACGGGACCGCCTGCTGGTTGGGTTTCATTTCTACAAATGACAGACAGCTGATTTTTTTGGTGTGTGTTTTCCTGTGTGTGTTCTTTA
>OOFG01060154.1:0-14947 GCA_900323295.1 Molva molva
GCCGGCGCCCTGCTCGCCGTAGCCCTCCGCCGAGCTGGACGGCTGCCTCCTCTTGGGCCGGTTCTTCCACAGCAAGGGGCTGCCGTGCTCCGCCCCCGCTCGCATGGCGACCTCCCCGGGGAAATCTGGGGAGGGGGAGGAGAAGACGGTATGATCGGAGGAGAGTCGTGACACCGATGAACCGAACCTAAAGGATCGAGAGTGCAAAGGTGTAATACCAATCGCTGTTTCACCGTCTTTGATAAAAAGGTGAAGTAAGCTTCTTCAATTAAACAAATCATAACTCACTTTGGAAGATTATTGAAAACACATCAGCTTTTTCCATCAATTCGAAAAGCAAAATGCTAATATTAATTAATAATCGAAATTTTCAACTTGGCCAAAAACATTACATTTTCACGTTTGTTTAGTTATTAAACAAACTTAAAAATGTAATGTTTTTGGTCAGGAAATGACATCTATCCACACAAGAATCAGCTGAGTCATCCAGTGGAGTAGATGGTGTTTGGCAATTGTCCAGCGTGACATCTGGCGCCAGCCTGAGTTTACGAAACACACTTCTCCAACTGGAAGACCTGCATTCTTACTGGGGTTTCTACACGTGAGGTAACATGGCAGTCACCTCATGCATGCCACCTTGGTTCCTATGAGGCTTAACGTCATTGTTTACAGCCTATTCACCTGACTAGCAGGGTAGCATTTTTATGTCTTGTGAATCATCCTCATCACTGCCACATTCCATTTGCGTCATTGGTAACACTTTACAATAAGGGTACATTAAATAACCATTATTTAACATGAGTAAATGCAGTAATAAGCATTAACTAACAATTAACTTACTTAATGAACAGTTAACTAACGTCTTGTGATCCTTTACTAATGGTATTCATGTTTACGAATGGTGTTCATGTTCTGTCACTAAGTTATTCATTTATACATTACTTATTAGGGTTAACCCTAACCCTCACCCTCACCCCTATGCTAATGCTATATAATAATGCTTATTACTGCATTAATTAATGGTTAATAAATGTACCCTTATTGTAAAGTGTTACCACTTCAACTGAATCACGAGACTCTGGAAGAGAAGCGCTGCCACTAAGCAGTTCGCTGGTAAGGGGTTTAAATCAGATGAGGGTTGCTCGTTTTGTGCTTGCGGCAGCTCCTCGGCATGAAGTCAAGATGTCACCATACACTGTAATTCATCCAGGGTGTCTGCAGATACAGTGGGGCCATATTAGACGTGTCGTGAGGGGAGCTTCGGTGCTATGGCGGGTTGAAACCTTATGTTGGCTTCATACTTCTTTGTCCAGGAAAGTTTGAAACCACCAGTTTTGTCCACCAGTTTGAAACCATTTCTAGGCATTTTCTTTTTTTATAGGCTAGTCAATTAGTCGTTGAAAAAACGTTCAGTTAACCGTCAGGGAAATGAGTGGTCAGGAACCTCCCTCGTTAATGGTGACAAACATCATGCATCGGCGGTATTAAGAAGTGGAGTAATTACTGCTGTGGTACGGCATACCGGTCTGCTGCGCTGCATCCACCAGCAGGACCGTCTTGGCTCTACCGTTGGGCCCCAGGGCCCCACACACCTCCTTCTGTACCGCTACACTCCTGGTAGGGGGACGACGCCCCCTGAGGGGCTGGCACGCCCCCAGCTGCTGCTGCTGCTGCTGCTGCTGGAAACAAGGTGACAAGAGGGAGGGCTTAAAAGACACGTTAACAGAAGAGGGCCCCTCACTGTTTTTGGTGCCTGCTCCATGTAAAACCTCTGTCTGTTAGCATGACTACAGTCAGGGTTACCTTAGGCAGCAGAGGTGACCGGATCAGACCCCGTCCTCTCTGATTGGTCAGTCCAAAAGCTTGTCCGAAATGGGGCGGTCTCTCGCCGACGTCAGCCGCGGAGACGGGGTTCACCACCCCGGCCTGCACGGACCCGGGATAGGGCCCGGGGAAAGGCTGATAGAAGCCCATGACAGGGGGGCATGGCGCGGGCATGATCTGGTAGTATGCATAGTCGTTGGAGACTGGAGGCTGAGGAGAGGGCATGATGGGGTAGGCCAGGTACGGCCCACCGGGATTGGGGTTGGGCTGCTGCCAGCGCAGCTCTCCTCCATTGTACATCGTTGTGTGTTGCCTGTGAGGGGGAACCAAGGAAGGATGTGGTATTAGTCCACGTTATTCAGTTAGGTTAATAGGGACCAATGGAGAAATGACACTGCCTTGATAATGATGCAATTAGATTCCAGTAGGCTGTAACATTCTTTTATTCGTGGTGATGATGCACCAAAGTCAAAGTTGCTGACAGGGATAAAACAAATGTCATTAAACACTGGGCACAATGCCAACAAAGAATGCTGATTGGGTCTTGAATCATTGCAACATTGCAATAATATATGACTGTTGCTTTTTTCGTTTCATTCCATTTCATTCGTAAATTATAGTGTAAAGAAAATATCTTGTTTGAGATTGAATAGTATAATAGTATAAAATATTGCAATATTCAACCGAATTACATTTATTTTAAATTTGTCAGTTTTCAAAAAATCCGTTTCTAAATTTCCCACAAATGTTATGTAAGATAATGTCCACAGCTTTGGTCTCACACTGGCTTAGATGTAAATGTCTTTAGTTTCGTGTGATTTACATAGATTTGGATGGGAATGGAAATGGTTTGGGGATAGTAGAAATGATTCAATGAGTGAGGCAAGGCCTGTGCTTTGGTCTGCTATACTACTAGTTTTGTAAGGATCCAGACAGCATATTGCCAGCCAGCGTTCTATAAGTGGCCATTTCCTTGTATTCAAAAACGCAAAGGAAGGAAACAAAGGGCCGGATGTGCGCAGGATACACCAGATCCCTTCAGACAAAGAGAGACTCGCTGCAGAGAAGCAGATAGCGGCCGCGTGTGAACTGGGGAACAGACCGTGTCCGTTCAGAATGTAAGTGACCTAGGGATCCGATGGCTGAAAAGCAATATGGAGGTCCGTGAGCATCACTGATCTATATCGCTAGGGGCGGAGTCAGAGCCCCTCTGCTCATTATAAGGACAACAAGAAATACAGTGAATGAGTGGAAATTTGAACATAAGCAAACAATGGATAGTAAACAGACTGGAGCTAATGTTCCACATGCACTTGAGAATGGGTACACCAGGCAACAGGCATTTTATAGGAACGTTATGAGAATGAATTGTGAGCATTTAAACTAACGGGACTGCGCTCAAACTGACCAACCTCATTTCCATATACAGCCACCTGATTTCAAGCCCCAATTTAAGTTGCAAATCTTTTTCTAAAAAATAAAAAAGTGCACTCATCCCCCGATATACAACCCCAGACTTTTATTGACTTTTCACCAATTTGGTTAAAATATGCAGTCTCGCCTTGCAGACAAAATGCCCATGAAGCAGAACGCCGACAGTACCTGTTGGGCTGGTTCTCCTGCACGAAGGGGTAGCAGGTGATGAGGTAGCTGGGGATGGGGGTTGTCTCGACCCCTCCTCCTCCTCCTCCACCACCACCACCACTACCACCACCACCACCACCACCACCACCACCGTTGTTGTTGTTGTTGCTGCTGCTGCTGTTGTTGTTGTTGTTGCCCCCAGACTCTCCAGGGAGACTCATTCTGACCAAGTGCCCTTCCACACCTTTCCTCTGTGGGATGAACGGTTCCACTTCTGCTGATAGTTTTACATCCTGCATGGAGAGAGCAATGCATGGCCATTAGGACCTATTGGATCATTAGTCACCTTAATGGCGCGGTGGGAGGTGGGGGACTGGTCCACAGCGAGACGGTTGGGTCTATGCTGGTGTGTTCGGAACTCAGGGCAAAAAAACAGGGCATGGGTGGTTCAGCCTCCGTCAAACTGAATCATATCCATATTATGGACGCCGTTTATGGTGCAAACTTGACAGGATTTGATATGTCACAGATTCTAGCAGCACTATACAAAAGAAAATGTGATTGCTTTCAATATACATTTCCATGTAAATACTGGTATTCATTTATAATTTAGAACAGCAATATTGGCTTACAAATAAGCCTCCATTGACATATCAGTTTCTAAACACGCAGGTAGGAATAACAATACTTCTTTGTTAAATGGTTGTCATCGTACTTCTCAAGAGCAGATACTGTGCTCTTGAGAAGTACGATGTCTACGAACGTGGCTACATCCAAGAGGTCAAAACTACAAATGTCTCATGTGGTATCACACCGACACCTGTAGAGAGAGAGAGAGAGAGAGTGTTCGAGAGTGTTTGTCATATTTGATCAAGGGGATTAAGAGAAGGCACACAATGGACCCATGAAAGTTATTTATCTACAGTCAAGTTCTTAAGTAACCACCAAGACTAGAAAATATGGAATCAACAACACACACACACAAAAGTAAATAACATTAAGTAAAAATAGATATTATTTTGTCACTCAAAAGAACTCCCCCCAAACATCTTATACAAAATAAAAAATATATAATATATGATAAACAGAATATATAAAAACTGAATATATAATTTATTTCTATTGACTCGCTAAATTCTCATATCATGACATCAACATTTAGTTGAGGAAAAAACATCCAGTCTTGCAACTAAGCCTGTCCCAGGTTGTCTGGGATCCATTGACAACCGGCTCTGTCAAAAACAACAGAGTCCCTCTGTATGTTTGGTCTCTTACACGTTTTTACATTTCCCCGACTGTCAAGTACTTACAACAGCAATTCAAAACATTTCCCGTCTCATGCAAAAATGTGTGTCAATCCATCCCAATAACAGAAGGCAAAAGCTGACATGACTGAACATGACCCAAGTCAGGGCTAAAGTCAGAGTTAAAATCAGACAGACTAGTTGTCATTCAGTAGGAGCAGCCCACAGAAGAAGCTCTGGGTGAGAGACCACATCGACCTCAGCTCTCTCTTACAGGGGTGGAGGATGAGAGTTGACCCGAGTTCACAGCACAAAGACGCTCCCAACAATTATTCGAAACAGAGGCCGGGACGAATGAATCAAGGACCAGTGAAGCCAATGGTTGTCATTGTTTCCACCACGGCCCAGAGACTGTGGGCACTTCTCTCTATCGCTCTCTCTGCCCAAGACAATCTAGACATACTGAAACATCTGCCGAAGCCTGCACTACTAGTTCAGTACAGGAAAAGTAACAAGACCAATGAGAAGATATGAGAGAACTACACTTAAGGTCCCACCTTGGAGCATGCTCCGATACTTACTAGAATCTCCAAGGTTACTAACTGTTTTTTAGTAGGCTTGTTTGACGGTACTAATGCTTTGTTGCCACAAAACTGTTTTGGATTAGGTTTCAGAGCAGAAGAACCACAAGATAACCTAATTAGGTCTGGCTTCTATTAGTTTGAGATGTATAGTGCTAGACCCCATTTCGAGAAATATCTCTAAAGCAAGAGGAGAGTCAAAAACTATTCTCAAAAATAGAATTAAGGTCAGACTTGTGAGAGATGCTAAGATTGTGTGGCATGGGTGTGCATACTTGTGAATAGCTTTGATTGTGGAACGGCATTAGGTCAGACCCAGATGTACAGCTGCTGGCCTGACCAGAACTAGGAACGGCTGGCCTGGTGGGTGCTACCAATCTCATAGTCCTTTGTTTCCTCACAGCCTTTGTTATTCACTCTCACACAGACTTTTCAAAAAACAATGCTAATGCTGGGTAGTAGTATCTGTTGTTACCCTGTAATTATAAAAACAATTGGGATTTTTTTTATAAAATGGGCACATTTGATCCTTATTGAGAACTTCAGGTTACTGTAATTGCACCATTTATACAAATCCAACCACAAAAAGGTTTAACAAATTATTTAATTAATATGACGCTAGTGAGTAGAAGCTATATCTGATCTCGTGTCAGATCCTCCTTCCAAGCCAACTTGACAGTGACGATCACGCATTGCAGGTGACAATTAATGGAATGTCATAAATGCTGAGGAACCAGACATACAACTACAGCCAATTCACTAAACTATTTGGCTCCTCAGACATGAAAACAAATAGTCTGATAGAGGGTTGTTGTTATTAATATATAAATCGTGTATGTGGTAATATATGTTCAGATATACAACGTAACACACCGTCACGCATATCCCACCTATGAGATTGACACGCAACTGCTGTCAGATAACAGCTGATTAACCTATAGCCTTGGCGACATTGTTCTGATCTTCATTAGACCCGCTTGCGATTATGTATAAGATAACGTGTCATGCTAGTATTGAGTATATTGACAGGGCGCCAAACAAGTACAATAGCTGTAATATAAACTGCTGTCCTTAAAGCCATTGTAATTAGTTAGCGCACTCTTGACATAAATAGGATGAGTGGCGTTAGCTGGGTTTGGCTACGTGTTAGCATATTGGCGTTGTTGCATTGGAAACACTAAGAAGTTACCTCCTGTTTACATTTCGTGTCCAGTCTTCAGACCTGCTCGGAGCCAACTACCTCAACTGATCCCGAATGGCATGTTAAGATTTTAAAGAAGACATATTGAATGATTACTCGCGTTAAAAATATGCTGGGCCTAGGCTACATACTCTATCCCCTACTATGAACGAACGCAACACACTGAAGTCCCTCAAACAGATATAGGTCTTTGAAGACATTCACCTTATTGTCACTTGCATCCATGTCAGTCAGCGATGCCACGACAGACCCTCATTGACCACGATGTGGACGTCAGGATGTAAATCCTTTTATTTTCTTCATTATACAAACTGGACGCGTCCAAACTGCGATTCACACCCAGTTGTTCCAAGACTGCAAGCCACTCCAGCTTCTCCGTGCTGCAGCGCTAGCTGCTTTCTGGACACTAGCTCCTCGTAGCTATGCAGTGGCTGGTTGACGAGCATCGTCAATGCAAAAAAATGGGCGTCACAAGGAACGGAAGCCGTATAGGTCTATAACACCAACAAAGCAAACTGTTGATGGCTCGTTATATAAAAACAATACAGATTAAAACAAACGAATAGAAAAAAATATTCGGTGCTTGACCTTGGAATATATTAAAAACATTTTATTAGACTTCTACTAAATCAAAGGGGATATGCATGCCCTGTTCAATACAATTTAAAATGTAATCAACTATAGTCATAGGCAGATGCATTCTTATGAGTGCTGTGAGGAGTCTGTGTTTATTATTACCACCAAGCAAAAGTATACATCGACTACTGTGTACAATTACTTATACACAATTCGGACTTCCCTTCCAAAAACACAAAGCAGTTGTGTTCTGCATATGAAAAAAGGTTTGCCAATAAGTTATGGCAATAACAGAAATCAGTGTTTTCCCCTGGTCAAACATTTTTTCCAATGATTTTCTTGTGGATCTTGGAAGCTTTTCACATCCCGAAAATGCTGGCATTTTCCCCACACCTATGATGTGTAAATCACCATACGGTATACTTAAAGGAGCATGGTAGGATAACTGTATGGACGCATTCAACATGCCGCTCTGTTTGTCTCTGTTTTTACATGTCAATCATGTGAGCTTGCTAACGATAGCTTGGTTAAGCGAGTTCAGCTGATTTGTCCATTTGTCTAAAGCTGTGTAGCGAGAACCTCCTCTCTTCTGGTAGTCCAGTTCTAGAAGCTGGTTCACTTGATCGATTCGGCCATGGATTGTACTGATGAAAACAAAAACAAAAAAAACACATGTTTAGACCAGATGCATTGAACTGATTAAATATACAAAAAAATGATTAGTCTTGTCAACATGGTCACTACCTTAGCCTTTATATAAGTTTTTCTCACTTCATTTGAGCTCTATTTAACTACATTTTTTACCAAACCATCTGAGTGAATAATTCATTTGCACAAATGGCTCATAGCAGCATGGGGTTATACATAACATGGTTCAGCTTCACAAGAAACATAAAGCAGCCTTCAAATCCCAGCCCTGCACAATGTAAATGATACGGTTGCTAGACGGTTGGAGTGTAGTTAGAACCGAAACTGCAGAAGAGTCATTTGTCGTTATCTATCTGAAGCTTCAATATTATGGCAAAAGCTATGAGGAAGTGGGACTCGGACATAGTCTGAAAACAAGTTATTCAGCATTCTGTGGTAATTGACGCACGTACTTGTCCAAGATGCACTGCACCAGCAAACTCTCCACGTCGCAAACATCGATGTTCAGTTCCTGAAACGGATAAGACGATAAACACTCATGTATGAAAATGTATGAAATAATGTGCTTAGGTCAAAGACAAGAGGCACGAATTAGCTCCAATGTTCAATTATGCTTACACTGGAGATCGAACCCATGGCTAAAAGGTCACCTTTTCAACCCAATGTATTTTACAGAGTACGTTTTAAGACATTGAGGCTCACCTTGGAAATGAAAGGGATATGTATTCTCGTGTATGGCTTGATGAGTTTGATAAGCACTTGGGTTCTGATGTTTCGTAAAAGTTCTGCAATGAAAGATCACATGTAGCATAAAGGGTATACTCTTTAATCTTGTAATTCTAAATATAGAACTTCTATACTCCCGGCACAACTTACCTTCTATGTGCTCTCTAATAAATGGGTCGTCCATTATGTTGCTGTGGTTTGTTTTCAAGATTTTCTCAAACTCTGTGATGTCATTATTCTGGTAGGCGCTGCAGGGAAATAACAAACATGTTGTTAGGCACTATACATTGTCTGCACAAAGGCTTCCATCCCACAGCTTTCACAAGACAATTGAAATGTCTTCAATTCAAATGTTGCCAATTCATTCTATGGAAACAAAAATTATTTATACAGTTTGGGGTGTGTGGACAGTCATTTGTTTATGTAACAAACTTAAAATGTATGCAAGGAAACTGACCAGTAACACCATATCGTCTAAAGAAAGAATAACATAAGGAAATTGGAGAGCAGTAGAAGTTTTGAGATAGACCATGAAGACAACAAAGCTTTACAATGAAAGAGAATACGGCAAGCCAAAAGGGTCAGTGGGATAGCACCAACACATTCAAAACTTCACCTCAATATAGGCTTCACATCAATATAGGCTTACCTTACTAGGTTTGTCATTGCTAAGATCTCAGGGTCATTTTTGTATGGCTTGGCCTTTAAGTAGAAAAATAAAGAAATATTATTTGATGACATCAATCAGAAACCTAAAATGACTCATGTTATATATGTACATGGCACACATATGGCCACGTAATCTGATTGACGCTCTGGAAGTCGGAGCAACCGTGATCATTTCCTCAAAAACACACACCTCCTGGGAGTCAAAGGGGTTGATTCCGGACTTCATCAGCATGTTGGCGAGGACGAGGTACTTCAAGCACGTGGTTCTCCTCGGGCTGCCAGATTCGTCGTAGTTCTTGAAGGCCTCAAAGAAGTCTGTGTGAGCCTTCTCAAACTCGCCCTCCCTGAGGTGCATCTTCCCGCCACACTCTGGTGATGGACCCGCCCAACACAGGTCAATACACAACCCGCCTCGCAGGAATGTATACTTTAAAACACAAAGCCGTTTCTATAACAACTCAAAGAAAAGGCCGGAGTCCTTGGAACATCCGCCGTACCTCTGATGACCCCCATGATGAGTGGATGGGGGATGGCCGATTTGATGTGGAGAGATTGCTCGTAGAGGGCCTTCAGCTTCTTGTTGTTCTTCTGTGCCGTGTACATCTGAATCTCCAGGGCGTAGATCTCCAACAGCTGCGTGCCCTTCTTCAGGTCGTCCTCCCCATCGTCCGTCTGTCAGGTTACATAAACACACAGAGACCGTTGCTTAGCGCCACACCCTCCCAACACCGCCCGCTGTGGCACTCTTCAAGTTCACATCCCATGTCCTCTTTTTAAGTGAAGGAGTTTCATAGCGGAAGGGTTTTGGGAAAATGATGTGTCTGGTCACGGTGGATGTAGTACAGTGTTGATTTGATGAATATAAATATTACATGACATTCTGGTCAAACTAGCTGACAGCACCATGTTAAATATGTATAGTATGTCAAATTTGCTGAACTTCCTGTATGGGATTATTCAATTACTATTTTATAGTAATCCAGCTTGTTTTTTATCATGCTAAAGTAACAATAATATTTATGGGGGAACCCAAGCCATAATATTTGAAATGTTTTATGGATTAAATATATTTTTACAGAAAAGTACTGTACCAAATTACATGTATTGCATGCATGTACCTGGCATGACTGGTGTAGTTGTCTGAGGATCTTTTGTAGTTTTCCATACTCTTCTCTCTCCAGATACAGCTTCCCCAGCTAAAAAAAATAAACAGCAGCAGAGAAGGTATGTTAAAAACCTTTCACTCCCTACAAGACATTTTGTTGAATAAACGATGGATTTCTTACCTTTGTATTCGTTTTAAACCATAATCTGTCATTTTTTGCATCTTTCAAAGCCTCCAATGTTGTTTCATAGAACTCCTGTAGCAAGTCCATCTAATAACAAAAGAAATGTCTCACACATACAGACATACATTCAAACTAAAACATTAAGAAGCAACTGCGTTATGTGGCTGCCTATTTATGGGTTTTACCAGTACCCAAACCTGTTTGGAGGTAGAGATGTAGTCCAGAATAGAGTTGATGGACTTCTCTGAGTAGTTTCTGGTTACTGCGCTTCGGATGTACGTTAGCAGCTGTTTGTATCTGTTCATCATCTCTGGAAAGTTGGTCTGCAATGGTGTTAACACAAATTAACATATTTCACATGCATTTTGGGGGATTTTAGTCTGTGGCAGCTATTCAGTTGTGTTATGACGCTTACCAGTTTGAAGTTGATTTTTATCATTTGTTTGAGTGCTTTGAATCCCCATTCTCCCTTCTCTCCTTCTAGTTCCAACACCTGGATACATTATATGATGATTACTTGTCGAAAATGTGTCATGGCTAAATATTTGCACAGAATGAAGAATACTATTATTTGTTAAGAAGAATAGGACAACAAATAAATAACATGTCCAATTCACCTTTTGAAAACTGCTAAGTGCTGCTTTGGGGTCATCCTCTTTCAGGGCTTTGGAGTTATAATACTGGTTTTCCAGGTCTACGTTGGGTTCCGAGTTGCTGTCTTCCGAGTATTCCTAGGATGTCACACATATTCATTTTTAGATTATAATATAATCCAACTGTGCAAAATTTCAACTGAATTTATTCAGCAGAAGATTGAACTATCTGGCAGATAACGCTAGCAGCTAGCATCCATGTTCTTTAGCAAACATTAAACCAAACAAGTTAATGGTTGGTGATAGTCGAATGACCACATACATAAAGTATAACGAAATCTAACTATGCGCTACTACTGTGCATATAAACCTGCAATGTGGGCTACATCATAGAGTTAACAACTAACAAGCTAGTTCTACAGCCAGTCAGCTTGACGTTAGCCCAGTTAGCCCTCTGCTATAACATTGGCGTCAGTTAGCATACTAGCTAACATGAGCTTGCTAGTTGACTGATAGATATCCAACATCCCTCTAAAGGGAACTAAACAAAACCCAACTAAACTATAGCCATTTGCAATCCGCATACCAAATCATAATCCTCTTCATCATCACACATGAAATCATCTTCCATGTCGGACATCTTGACGGTAATCTTTGTATTTATCTAAGCAGCCTCACTAGCCTGGCCTGTGTTGTCCTGTGCCAGTGTGGTAGTCGGTCGGAGTGTAGCTCACTGTTTTGACTATAGATGGCGCTACTAGATCGCTCCAGACTACTGCATTACAAAAGTTCGGCTTATATGTTAGCACATAAATAATACACGTATGTTTAAACGTGTGTGTCAACATATATTATGGATATGTTTGTTATTTTCAAAGACGTATGATCTATTCTTTTGATTCATTTTGTCATGATTCCTTCACAAATTTAATCTTGGTGTGACCTGGGGGCATCAGCGCGGTGGCTGGTGAGGTGAGTCTTGCACAGGCATTTTATTGAAATAATCGATCAAAAAACCGGTAATAATTATAAGCAAAAAGTGAAGAAGTGAACTGAGTCAACAACATTAATCTAACATCCATCTAACAACACAACCATTTAACTATAGCTGTTTTTCGCTCAATAACCTCAGTAATGTACAGACATATAACTATGATGTGATTTTCCTTGTATGTTTCTCATTTCCTTGTCAGTGCCGTAAAGCATTTCTACATCCAATGTTTCGTGACAGAAGTTAGTTTAACAGCTTTGGCTGCCACAGCAAAGCGAGGGCCATTGGCAGAGTCCCACCTAACTCTTTCCTCTCTCACTCATCAATGGGGTCATTCCATGTCAAGCGGCTTCGATAGGACAAATGTTGTGTCTTTGAAGAAAGATTTGAAATGTACGCGATCCATTCATGTTGTCACATTGTTGTTGTTGATGTCCACCCAATCTACCGCAAAAGATTGGGTGGAAAACGCATGTCCTTCATCTTCTGCAGTCAGTTCGCTATAATATTTACAGTATCTCGAATAAAATAACAACCGTGTAGGAAATTTGTCATGCAGTGACTAATAAAGCGATTACAAAATGCAATTGTTTGTGTATTTTCAAGGATTTGACAATACACTCTCACTGTCATTAATCATCATTAATGTGTACTGACACAGTTACTACTAGTCATGCAGGGGCAGTTGACGGATTTTACACAGAAACACATGTTATAAAAATGCTTTTATATCACTGGACCTGGGTTGGTCGTGCGTGTGTATGTGTGTGTGTGTGTGTGTGTGTGTGTGTGTTTGTGTGTGTGTGTCCATGCACATCATGTGCATCTTGAGACATTTCCTGGCGCATGTGCACTATCTGTCAGTGCTGCTGTAGTTGTTTGTTAGGCTTTCACCAACAGCAGTGCTTGAGAGAAATGAGAGGTTCCTTCTATGCTGGGAGCCTCAAAGCAGGGGTGCTCTGGATCTGGAAACACACACATGGCCCGGCTAACTGAGCTCTGATGTATCTTCATAACACCCATAGAGATAGCCCTGAAACTACAGGAAGCCATACTTGACGCTTGCATAGCTCAAATAAATCATTTTGACCGCAGCCTGACTGATCCACTGTCGACACATTTTCCTCAAGTGAAGAAGGGCCATCTGGTAGGACTGCATGTTTGGACTTCAAGGGCAACGAAGGACAGCTCCAGCCAACCTGATGTTCCACCATCCCAAACGCTGAATCAGAGCCCAACAACAAAAATGATATATTTATTAAAAATATATACAAAGGAAAGCAAACACAGCCCGTTTACCGAATTCAAGCTCAATGTGTAAGTCACCTAAGCAACAAACAGAGTGGTATTAAGCGTTATAAACATGAAAAGCATCTAAAATAACCTTTGTTGGTTCATTTGAGACAGCCAGCGTGTTGAAACCGTTCTCGCGTCTACGTAAACACATGGCTCCATCAGCCGTTCAATTTGAGGTTGCCAAAAATTGTTTTATGCAGGACCTAATAACCATAATAGAGTTCATGTAAGCCAATTTCTGACAGTTCCTTAAACACAAGCTGGTTCTTTAGTATCTCTCCATAATGGCATCTGGCCGCAAAAGGCTGTGTGCCTGTCTCAGCGGGCCGCCTAATTTTATGCTCTCCCTAAATGGCCCTCTAACGCTGAAGAGCTCAGCTAGCTAACACAAACACTCAGGGACACGTATACATACATGCATCGCATTAATACACTCCAACATACCAATCTGCTTAATGAGAAAAACTTGCTTAAGCTCTCGCACACTTTCCCATGCCTCTAAAGAACTTGTGCAGTTGCCAACCTTACGCAACACCCCTCCCTGTACTGCCTCTTAACACCCAACACCCTGACCACCTCCACCTCCCTTAGGTCATCCTAGGCACACTGCCTCAACCTGGACAAGATGCGTGACTGGGCGCTGTGTTGTTGTCCTCTTTCTGTTTCTTTTTTACAAGGTATGTAGAAGCGTGTCCCAATTTTATACAACCGTTTTGATCCAGTTGGGCTGTTATTGCACATCAAATCCCGATTCCAAGAGCTGAAACATGCACGCTTGCCAAGATGACACACACAGCGCCTGTGCATCGCACGCTAGTGCGCTGTGGTATTCGTGTGTGTGTGTGAAGCGCAACATTAAATTTAATGTGTGGGACAGAGAGTATGGCATTGTGGGCATGGGGGTATCTGGAGAGTGGGAATATATATTATGTATGTATATTAAGTATGGAGATGACACGTATAATAGGTGAATGAATGCTTGGAAATCAACATTTCTCACTCAACTTTCTGAAACTTGTAGAGGAGGCTGTGAGCAGTAAAAATAGGATGGACTAAACTTTGTTGTGCTGAAATAATACATCAGCTTTTCACTTTCAAGAAATGATTGACATGGCTATCATCATCATCATCATCATATCATTACTGAAATGACAAACAAACAATATCCAAAAATGCTTACGCAATCAAGGGTTATTGACCAATGAGCTATTTTTATTACGATTTATTATTGTAAATATTACAATATAGTCCAATCTAAAATCACACGTAACCTTAATTTGTCTTAGCTGATTGTGATGATGACATGATAGCCTGGTATCCTACAGACAGACAGACAAGAGGTACGTCTAAAGGGCCTGCTGATGCGTGTCCTAAGTCAAAGCATCAAAGCCTTTCAACATCAGACACCTATGACAATGCTCAGTCCAGCAGGCCAAAGAGGTGCAACCGTGCAGCCCAGGCTATCCGAATGATCCCATCTGCTCGCACGCTGCTGTGACTTCCCTTCTGAAGCTGGGATGGATGGATGAGGCAGAGGTGAGGGTGGTGGGTCAAGGGCGGACTGCAGACACGGTACTACACTGCAGTGTTTTCATTGTTCTCGACTGCCATGGAAACTGGAAGCAGATGTACTTGGGAACGAAAGTGTGCAGCACTCAGGTCAGGGCCCAGATGCCACCCTGTAAATTATACATCTCTACTCCGCTGGAGAAGATGTCCTCTTCC
>OOFG01060155.1:0-13730 GCA_900323295.1 Molva molva
TGACGATGGTGTGTGTGTGTGTGTGTGTGTGTGTGTGTGTGTGTGTGTGGGGGGTGGTTATGTGTGTGTGTGTGTGTGTGTGTGTGTGTGTGTGTGTGTGTGTGTGTGTGTGTGTGTGTGTGTGGGTCGGCTGGCGTTACAGATAATGAAATGCAGCAGGGAACAAAGAGCTGGGGGCCCCTATTCTCTCGGAAGGAGCTTCCTTTTCATTGGCGGCGTAACACTATGATTCCTCCTATATCTTCTTTCTTCTTTCTTGTTTTTCTGTGTGTCTTTTCCGTGTTTCGGTGCGTGTGTGTTTGTGTGTGTTATATTTTGTTTGTGTTAGAAGGAGGTGGTTGTTTTGCACACACTCCCCCCACCTCTTCTGTTGGTATTCTGCATGGCAGATCCCCCTAATGTAATAACTCTGTCTGCATGTCTAATTTACAGCAGGAGCCAGTAAATAGCCTGTGGTTAATTACAGTACGTGTGCGTGTGTGTGTGTGTGTCTGTGTGTGCATATATGTGTGTGTGTTTATGCAAGCGTGTGTACGTGTGTGTGTGTGTGTCCACGCAAGTGTGTGAGCATATGCCGTGTCTATATGTGCGTGGGCGTGTCAGAATGATTTATGAGTTGCAAATAGCTATAGCAGCGCCCCGTTTCTTCCCACTTAGTTTTTAATCTGTCTTTCCATTAATTTTGCTCGAGATGTTATTATGTTTTTTTTTCATAACGCCGTGCACGAAGCTGCCGTACCAGCGCATGTGTGTGTTAATGAGACATCGCTGGCTGTGGTGGTGTTTTGGACAAACAAACACACAACTCTGACCACCTGAGCTGCAGCCTGCCTGCCTGCAACGTCGCTGCAACATAGCTTCCTGTACTTCCTCCATTTTCCCTTTTTCTCTCCCTCCCCGCGTGGCTTTGCCTCACTCACACCCTTCATTGAGAGCCACGTTGAACACCGATCTTTATTGACAGTACACGGTAGAACATGGAAACAGCAGGTCAATCCATTTAGCCCAAGGGCCGATACACCAATTCACCAATTTGTCAGCGTTAGTTTGAGAGAGAAAAGCAGCTAATCTCTCCTCTCTGCTCTCTATTGATCACACACTTAGACTCCACTTCTCTGTCTAAACACTATTGATTCCCTCTCTCTCTCTCTCTCTCTCTCTCGCTCTACCTCTCTCTTTCTCCATCCTCCATTCTGCCCGCGTACCAGAGCTATCGTCACATCATGACTTATATACAACACTTACTTTTCAGACAGCATTATAAAGATTACCGTCAAGTGTATTTTGTAATTCCCTGTTGAGGTAAAATTATTAGAATCGATTTTTCCCTGTGCGGGATGCTAGGATGATTACTATCTACTCTACATGGAGTTTATGAGTAGAAGTGTGCTTAGGACCGAAGATGCTGTCACATTCCATTATTTGTTCCAAGTTTTATGCAAATCCTCCAAAAAGTAAATTACGTTTAAATCCTATGATGAGTCATTAGTAAAGCACTGTTAAAAATTATAAATATAATTTCTGAAAACGGCTTAACGTGCAAACTACATTCCTATCATCATAAGGAATACATTAAAATAAAAATCACTATAGCTGCATCGGTTCCAATTCCTTTCTTCCCATCTTGATGGGACTTGTGCTCCACCTACTGGCGACGAGGAGGTATTACAATACCCGAGTCTTCGCTGGTTACAAAACGTTCACTCGTGGCTTGTGTAACCCCCTTGATCAGCTGTTTGGTAACCAGCAACTATTTCTGACTTGAGTGAGCTCAAGTCAGATCGTTACATTGGGATCGTGACATTGTTCTATATGAACAGTTAATTCATTACAAGATGAAAACGTCTTCTTAGACGTGACCAACAACGTTAAACGGACAATGGCCGGTGCTGCCGATAACATAGCCTTTTTAAGTAACACGTTAGAACAACTGGTGTTAGGTGGAGAGGATCCGGGAGGCTTCTTCGGTATTTGTGTATCTGCCATGGGACACAGCGAAACCCGTTCGGTCTTTCCATCCCTCATTCAACCTCTGGCCACTGTGGACCCCTCTCTACACTCCACGCTCATCTCCATTTATGTGGAATACTTCTCAAAAGTAAGTGTCTACGGTATTCAGCTGCCTGTGTGCGTGTTTGCATGTCACAGACCCGAAAGTTTTTCTCTACAGGTTAGAAGTTGTATTATAAATTGCTCCTATCCCGATAGGTGGAGACGTGTTATGTTTACTATCGTCGTTCGACCTTAATATGCAAATAAGTGTGTGTGCGCATCAGCCATCTACACACCAAAGTAAAAAATAATAATAAAAAAATGTTTGGAGTAATGTATATAGGAGTGTGTTCATAAGCATGTTTTACATATTTGGCTAATCTTGAGTTCTGTATTTCCTGAATATTGACAAGGTTTGCTATGAGAATTGTCTATCTTGTGTGTTGTTGACCAACAGGATGAAGAAGATGAGCTAGAAGTTGCTTTGGCGCTCTCGCTACTTGATGTAAAGACCCAGGAGAAGCCCGCTTGCAGCCCAGAGTCCAGACCTCCCGTGCTGCAGGGAGGGTACCAAAGCAAGGTTGGGGGTTCAATTCCGTGTGGCGCCACCAAGTCTAAAACCACCACTGTCCCCGGACTCAGCTATGCACATTCAGCAGCAGCGGGTGGGAGACTAAGCAGACCCAGCAAAAACCTACCAAAGACCGGGTCTGGGGAACCGTCTAGCTCCCCACTTGCACACACCTCCAGACACCTTACCCTGCTTCCCACAACCACAGAGACACACTCATCCACGCTGCAGACAAGGAGACCCAAACAGTGCGTCTCCAGTCACCCTGCGTCTCCCACCTTCCACCAAAGTAACAACCGTGAGGATGATGTTAATGACGAGGCCGACGACCCATTGGACAAGGAGGGAACCTGCTCTGAGCAATCGCAGAAGCCCAAAAGCTCCAAAAACCGGCGGCAGCGTCGTAAGGGGTGTGGCCAGCGTGTGGTGGTTGGGTTGCCTCACTCACCCTCAGCACCGCCTCCTGTCCTGCTGTGGCTCCGCCGGGACCTGAGACTCCACGACAACCCGGCTCTGATTGGCTCGTTAGAGGTCGGCGCACCGGTCATCCCCGTTTTCATATGGAACCCTGCCGAGGAGGAGGGGCCAGGGGTTACCATGGCAATCGGAGGGGCATGTAAGTTTCAATAAAGTTAAATTATATAAATATATACTCATTTAATAAATAATACTTATTTAATAGAAAGTATGCATTTGGTAATAAATATGTAGAACTGGCTTGGTGTTGGAGCGTAATTGTCTGTCTTCTAATTGTTCAGTGTAGTTGAATGTTAACAGTGAAAACGCAAGTAAATGGATGATTCCACTCTGATCTCCCAGGTAAGTATTGGCTCCATCAGGCCCTGGCCTGTCTCCAGGTGGCCCTGGAGCGTATAGGCAGTCACCTGGTCTTCCTGAAGGCAGACTCTGGGTCTTCTCTGCAGGCCCTGCTGGGCCTGGTGGAGGTGACGGGAGCCAGGGCGGTGCTGGCCACCGCCCTCTACGAGCCCTGGCTGAAGGAGAGGGACCAGCGGGTGGTGGCCGGGCTGCAGCAAGCCAACGTGGCGTGTCGGATGGTCCACTCTTACTGTCTCCGAGACCCTCACTCGGTCAGCACGGAAGGAGTCGGGCTAAGAGGTAAGCCCTGAGGTTGCCATGAGCAACCCATTGATGTAGTTCTAAACCCAGTCACAAGCTAAGCTCAATGGTGATCAGGGTCCAAAATGAACTCCTGCCATCAGCCAAGTGTGGATAGATTTGACCATCTGGCAGGTAATACAAATTCAGGGTTACATATGATAACAATTGCTTGGCAAGCAGATGTTTCCACTCTGGCTGGTAAAAAGTTAATTTTGGACGCTGATGCTATAGCCCAACGGTTATGCTACTGTTGCTACAGGAGATTTCTTTATCTGTTCATGTACTCAATGTTGCTGCTAGCACCACACAGCCAGGGTTAGACTCGCCTAAGCATTTCTTTGTGTGTTTTCAGGTATCGGTTCAGTGTCTCACTTCATCAGCTGCTGCGAGCAGAACCCAGGCACCGGGTTAGGCGTTCCCCTAGACCCTCCTGTTTCCATGCCGACCCCTTCCCACTGGCCCCCGGGTGCCCCCCTTGATGCGCTTGGTCTGGCGTGCTTGCCTCGCAGGAAGGATGGCACTGTGGTCAGTAACCAAGGCGGTGTTGTAACCAACAGTAACTAACCACTTGTATTGGCATAAGACTAATACATTGTTCTTTATTTTCGTATACAGATTGATTGGGCGGCCAACATCCGTACTTCATGGGATTTCAGCGAGCGAGGTGCTCACGCACGTTTAGAGGCCTTTCTCGAAGATGGTGAGATTCTTCTTGTTAAATACTATCACTACGCTCCCACACAAAATAGTAAAGGGGATGCCCTTACATGCAAAAGTGCGTTGAACTGTGTGCCATCATAGGCCTTGAATCTGTAAACACTGTGTCTGTTCATGTTACTTAATTGGGCTTCAGTGTTTACATGGCAGTTTGGAAACCTGGTTACAACCGGCTTTCCCGTGTGCAATTAAACACACTGGCAATTAGGAAACCTGGTTATGGTGGTAAGCAAGGTACTACTGCGTTTCCTGTGTGCATGTTAACGTATTGAGTGAGAGGGAATTAACAACAAAACCCACTGACAAACACAGACACCATACTATGACTGGCCTGACCAGTTCCAAAGGGGGACCATGGGCATGCCATGTATCCACAATGACCGCCTACTAGGTCTAGCAAAAACGATATAAATGATTAAATAAGCCCACAATAAAACAGTACATAAACCTGACCATTTTCTGAGACGACAAAAGATGTTGACTCTTCAGCTCCAACTTTAGAACTGAGAACCACTGCAGTCAGACCTCCTTGATAACAGCTGTGTACCCCGTTCCCCTAACGAGGTGATGGTAAACAGGGGGAAAAAACGAATGGAACTAAATAAAAAATGGAAGGGAGATATCCACTTTGACCGCAACACTACATACACACAAATATAGGGTTTTCAGTCACATACATTTCCCACATCTAAAAAGAGTTGCTTCCCTAGGTGTGTACAGGTACGAGAAAGAGTCAGGACGGGCAGATTCCCCCAACACCAGTTGTCTATCTCCCTACCTCCACTGGGGGCAGATCAGTCCACGCTGGTTATTATGGGATGCCAAAAGCGCACGGTGCCGACCCCTAAAGTTCCAGCGCAAACTGGCCTGGAGGGATCTGGCTTACTGGCAGCTAACACTGTTCCCTGACCTTCCCTGGGAGTCACTGCGACCGGCGTACAAGGTAGGGGCCGGTAGAAGACACACTGGATAGTACTCAAAGTCATAATCTGCTTGTATGTCTTGTATAGTAAATCAATCATTACCAAGACACTACATGAAAATTCGTACATCAGATAATTTTTCATCTTCTGATGATCATGTAAAAACATCTTCATACATATTTTCCAAATAGATTTTGTATTGTTTTAGTTTAAAATGATATTGTATATAATATAATTGTTTGTATATATTGTTGTAGTTATAATCATTTGTATTGTTATTCTTATTTGTATCCTTTATTGTTTGATTTGCACTGTCCTATAATGCTGTTATAACACCCCTAGAATTTCCCAGTCGGGCGTTTATAAAGTGACATCGTATAAAAGTGTGGTTCTCAGGTTGACCACCAGTGTGTGCT
Source organism: Molva molva (assembly GCA_900323295.1). NCBI lineage: Eukaryota > Metazoa > Chordata > Actinopteri > Gadiformes > Lotidae > Molva > Molva molva. Next base: position 5,739 of record OOFG01060155.1, read on the forward strand.
CCTTGGCCTCTCCCCCACAGGCTCTCAGGTGGAGCAGTGATGGTGGCCACCTGAAGGCGTGGCAGCGTGGCAGAACAGGCTACCCCCTGGTGGACGCGGCCATGAGGCAGCTGTGGCTGACCGGCTGGACAAACAACTACATGAGACATGTGGTAGCGTCCTTCCTCATAGCTTACCTGCATCTGCCCTGGCAAGAGGGCTACCGCTGGTTCCAGGTAGGTCTCTCTCTGTCTTTCTGTCTGTCTCTCTCTCAAACGCAGATACGTTTATCTAGCCGTTTGGTTTATGTGGGCTATGTTCGAATTGGGGCACTTGCTCCCTATGCCCTATATAGTGAACACTACGTAGTACACTATTTAGCGAAAAAGTATATGGAAACGTTGGACAATAATTATGTGCCGTAAATCCATGGACGTGCTGGGTATTGGTCGCATAAACAAGCCGACTCGTGTTAGGTCAATCTGTGACAGCTCATTTGCATGAGCTGGGATATAGTTGGGAAATAAGTGGGCATTAGGGGTGAGCTTTTTCTACAGTGCATAATGTGTATTAAGTAGTGCACTGTGTGGGGAACCAGATTTGTACAGTCACACACGTCAGACAACACTGCAAAATGGTGACACCCTAAGTAGTGCACTATACAGGACACAAGTGGACCAATCTGAACACAGCCGTGGTGTCTTTGTTGCCGCCCCTAGAATGAGGGATCCTTCTCAAGGTTTACTCCGTTGAGGGCTTAGCATTAAGGAATATAGAGTAACGTGGGCCTGTGAAACCCTTTGAGACTGTAACTGTGGCTAACAGACCAATAACATGACTTGATGTATGTGCAGGACACTCTGGTGGATGCAGACGTGGCGATCGATGCCATGATGTGGCAGAACGGGGGGATGTGTGGACTGGACCATTGGAACTTTGTGATGCACCCGGTCGATGCAGCCTTGACCTGTGACCCCTGTGGCAGTTTTGTCAGGAAATGGTGTCCTGAACTTGCAGCGCTGCCTGATGACATCATCCACAGACCCTGGCAATGCCCCGCCTCCATGCTGCGGCGTGCAGGTCGGATACCCCTCCAATGGTTAAAACCAACCGGACCAAAACGACAATTGGTTTGGTTAACATTTTTCTATATTTTGCTTTGATCAGTGTGACGCTTACATATCCCTGCTTTGTATGTCGTTTGTTTTTCCAACATAGGTGTGGCATTTGGACATACCTACCCCGAGCGAATAGTCACAGATCTAGAGGCGCGGAGGAGCCAATCTCTGCAGGACGTGGCGCTGGTACGGAAAACGTTCAGCGAGTATGTGGACAGGCGTAGCGGCTGCGACCTGGTCCCCCTGCCTCCCCGTCTGGTCTCAGAGGCCTTGGGCTCAGCTTGCGGGGACCAGGTCAGTACCGGCGGGGAGCAGTTCCTCTTGCCCGTCATCACCCGCATGGAATTCAAGCACCAATGGGAAGATCCCGACGCGGACGCCGCTTCTAACCCCTACAACGCCGTTCTGAAGGGCTACGTGAGCCGCAGACGCGACGAGACCATCGCCTTCCTCAACCAGCGGGACTTCTCCGCCAGCGTGATGAATGAGGGGGCACAGAGAAAGGAGAGGCTGGAGAGCGATATGCGTATACTAGAGGGACTCCCCCGAGCTTCCGCCCACCGGGGAAGAGCCAGGCGAACTCCTGCGGCCAAGGACAAGTTCTCCGTAGTGCCAGGCGGCGTGGGGAACTCAGGGATGACTCAGGAGAAATAGGGGGCAGGCTACTGCAGTGGCTAGGATGCTCGACTCCCAGCCGAATAGGTACCGGGTTCGGATCCCCACCCCCGACCTGCAGGCCTCCTTAAGCTGGATAGCTTCTCCTTAATGACGTGTATGACTTAACAAGTCGCTTTGAAAAGCGTCTGCCAAATGACTACAGTTAAATAAGATATCCACCAGACAGTTGATGGATGGGAACAAAGTAAGGGAGTTGAACAGATTGGCCATTCTCTTGCCATTGGGCCTGAACCCAATACATATATTGTTCTCCTTGTCCTCATCTTACTTCAAAATAGACTTAGCTTTAAATGATTTGTCATCTGAACAAGGGTGACTTTATTGAAAAACGTTTAAGATAATTGGTGCAGTACAAATTTTCCATGGACAGAAAGATTAAATGAATTGTGTATTTATTCATCTTTTCACTCATTCATCTGAAAATGGTGGATGTTTTTTACGTGCCATTGATCGTAACCCAAAACAGATTGATCTGTGCTGAGTGCAGTGGACACATAATGTGCATACAACTGTAAATTCTTGATCTTGGTTATGTGGCAAAGGCAGACAACTTCATAACAGTGATAGAGATCATAGATAAAACAAAATATTTAAATGTTTTGTTTTTATTCAACCTTCTAGCTAACGTTACCAACAATGTCTTCATTACATCAGTGCTTATTCTTCATGATAGTGCTCAACAGGGCTCGACCCCTACAAGGGAAATTCCGTCTTTAACTTACTTGAAATGCTTTAGTAACGAACAGAGTAGAAAACTCTCTTCAGGTTGGGGGGGGTTTGAGATCACGGGGCCGAAAAACACTACATCTTCCCCGTTTGCACGATTGATTTGTCAATAAAAAGGTTGACAGAGTGATGTAAAAATCTTTCATTAACACTGTATTTGAGAGTATTTTACTTTTAAGCGTTCCAGTGTAGAATGGTAGACGCTCTGCCATGGGTATATATGCATGCCCCCTCCCAACAGTGCTAAAGACGAAAAGGTGTGGTCGTGTGGGACCGGTTGGGAAGATTGAGATCAGTCCTCGATGGAGCGGATGTACCTCTCGTATGCCTTCTCGTCCATGAGAGCATCCAGCTCAGCAGGGTTATCAATGGACATCTTCATAAGCCAACCTGGAGAGAAATCAGAATAAGAAAGTTGTATTGCCAGCTAAGCTTTCACATATGCTGTGGTGTAAGGTGCATAAATACAAGATAAAACATATGAATTGTACAGGATATAAAATTAAATGTATTAAATTAATTTAAATAAAGATTTTAAGGTGGTTTTACAAACATTCATGGGAAAGATGGGACACATACAGCATGTGTAGCCGAACTAGAACAATAAATACATTTTTCAACGTGCTTGAGCCGTCTACTGTTAGAATTAATGTTCCTGTTTTTTACAGCAGGGTCAAGCTGAATTCCAACTCAAGTTATTGTCTTAATGCAACTTCTTTGAATCAAATGTTACATTTTGTAAAGCACAGAAATGTGGAAGTACAGGTTTTAAAGGTTCTGTGTCCCAATTGATCAGAGACTATAATACTTTACCACAAATTATACTTTTCCCTGTGTTGTTTAGGCAAGTGAAATTGCATTCTCTTACCATCTGTGTAGCAGGACTTGTTGACCAGACCGGGCTTATCAGCCAGCAGTGTGTTTATCTCTACAACTTCTCCAGTTAGAGGAGAGTACAGCTCACTGGCTGCTTTCACACTTTCAAGAGCACCAAACTCATCTGAGAAAAAAGAGAAGTGGTTACAAACTGCAGGTCTTCGTTTGGACATTAGGTTACATTACCATGTGTATACTAGATCAGTCAACAAATAACAATTAAGCAATATCACATGCGAGGGAGTGCTGTTATACTGAATATCAGCACAGCTGTGATTCTGTCGTAGTTACGAGGCCGCAGGCCGAGTACCAAAGTGAATGGGATGCCTGTTGTCCAATCAATATTACTTGGTCGGAACTAACTGTTAAACTGTAAAAAAAATATCACACTCCAAAACATTGCATCCAGTTGCACAGCATGAAGATAACAAATGATCACTTTGTCCTCTTTACATTATTGGCTATTAGATAAATATGTTTAAGTGTTTAAGGAATTTGAGACATTAACATTTTACATGACAGCACAAATTGTTAAATGTCCCATGTAATTAGGAGATCGATAACATGTCATACTAGTACAAATTGTATTAAATTATCAAACGACCTCTATTGACGTCTTCCCACCTTGTTGAGCCAGCTTGGCGCCCACCTCGGGTAGTCCACAGTAAACAACATCTCCGAGAGCCTCCTGCAAATATAACAACATAGTCATAATCTCCTGAGGGCACTGTGTGTGTTGACCAGGGCGTTCGCAGGGATGCATTGAAGAACAGTACCTGTGCAAAGTTACTGATTCCGACGGTTCCTAACCCATTCTCTTCTACTCTGATCCATTCGTGCTTGTCTGTGAATTTCAGCGCTGAAGGATAACATAACGTCAGTTTACAAAAACACAACTCGGTTATGATTTCAATGTATATTGTTCAGACAATGTACAATGAATTTTAGGGATACCGCTCCCGCGAAATACGTAAGCAACTATTCGTCAGCGGTGACTCCAGTGTCATTTCCCTTAGCTAGTACTGCTACATGAGTAGCTTTTTCTCAATAAGGTCCCGAGCAAATACCTGCAGAGAGCCGACTGGATGTGGCGAGAGCACGTTGAAAATACGATATAGATGTAAGTAGTCGTGGATTGTGTTGAACCGAAGGTGCAATCGAAGGTAAGACGGTCAAAAAGTTGGAAGACAGGCAGCGAAGGAGTACACGCGCAGCCATTTTTTTTGTCGCGGTGTGATGAGGAAATCAACAACAACGTGTCGCTTACAGCCTGTCATAGCTCTTTGCTGGGGGCGCTTGTTTTATTGCAAGGGTAATGTGTAGCTATAATTCGATTTTACGCTTGCTGCAACCTTCCTGTATGCCGCTTTCTGTATTCCCGCCTTGCGCCATAAACCCTTGATCGTCATCAAACGTCCAAACCTAAACGAGATTAGAATCCTGTCTGAAACTCTAACAAAATATATAATACCATGTTTTATAATTTAACTATTACAAAAAGCTATGTAAGAACGTCAGGCAGTTCATGTTCATCAACACTTACGGTGAAGACGAATTATACCTCTTTCGTGTTGTGCCTCAATATTTTTTCTTTTTTTTTAAGTAGGCCTATGTCGCCACCGCGTGGTAGATCTGAGAGCTTGTTGCGAGCAGTTGGAGCACAATGGATATCTTTCAGGGTTGCCTTAGCTCAGGAGGTAGAGCCTGTTGACTTGTAACCGGAAGGTTAATGGTTCGATCCCCGGCTCCTCCTAGCTGAGTGTCGAGGTGTCCCTGAACAAGACACCTAACCCTAACTGCTCCTGACGAGCTGGCTGTCGCCTCGCATGCTTGACTCCGCCATCGGTATGTTAATGTGTGTATGAACCAGGGGTGAAAGTAGGCCGGTCCTGGCCGGTACGGCGTACCACTAAAAGATTTGGAGGGGGTACGCCGTACCGGAAAGAAAAATATACTGTCTCTGAAAAAAATTGCAGCAATTTCAGCATGACAACACACCTGCTAACATCAAATTACCAGAAGCAACACGTTTTCCCCAATATACATTGCATATAACTCGCTCTGAATTGTGTCTGAACCTTCCGTGCAGTGTTTCACTCGACAGACAACGAGCGAGATAGCGCGCGTACTGCTTAACCATTATTAAAATGATTGTGTTGTTGAAATGATGTGTTTGCAATTTATTTGTAATCAAAAACTGATACAGGGGGATGAAAGAGTGATACTAGTGTGATAAAAAGTACTAGAGTGATAAGAAGTCCTAGTGAATGCTTGATAAGTAATATAATATATAATATAATAAATAATTAAGTGAATTTTTCGGTGCGCGCTCTGCGCGCGCACAATGGGTCAATATGATAGTATCAGCAAGAAATAAAAACTACTTTCACCCCTGGAAACGAGACATATTAATTGAATAGATACTCAGAGGCAATTTTATTCAATGCATGGACAAATGTAATACAATATAGTTGTAACTGTATAACCTTCGATCTACTTTTAAAGACGAAGATAAGTGAGGCCTATTAAAAAGATGAAAAATAACAAAATGTTTGTCATAAAAATAAGTGTTGTGTCGCCCCCTATAGGCGTCACTTGAATGATCTTGATTAAGCTCCAAGCTCAACAATAGCAGCAAGCATTATTATAGCAGAGAGAAAATCAGTGTTGTCTGTCTAATCCATTGATATCAAGTTTATTCAATATAGTGAAATAATCAAATAATCACACATGGTTACATATCCAGTTCGTTCTGTAAAATAAATGTATTGAGCTCAAGAAGAGGCCAGTTGTGCCTACTTAATTAGGGAAAACTGAGAACATGTACAGAACAGGTATGTTTAATGTTGTAGGCTATAGCAAGGACAGTCTTGCTATCTTATCGTGAAACATTCCACTATTTAAGCCTCTGAAGATTAGCTTTTGATTGGAAATACATATATTGATTGTAGACAGCCAAACAACACTTAAGATCAATTAAAACATTACAAGAATGAAGTGTACAGACTGCAGCGTCCAAGTAAATGTCAAATGTTTGATCTCCCTCAGAAGGAACTGAACTATTGAAAGAATTGAAAACATGCAGTTACAAATATGATATGTAGGCCAAACATTCTCATACAAATCACCAAACTCACAGAAAAGTGTTTCTCTCTGGTTGAGTTTTGTATTGTACAGTCACAGATTGTATTCACGATAAAACATGAAAACATGATAACAAATTGCTTGGTTGAAGCAAACTGAACGCGATGTAATTAATACTTCATTGACCATGACAAATATTTAAAAGGCAAGACAATAAACAAGACAATCAAATCAAATCACTAGATGAATACAGCACTGACCTAAGACATTTTCGACACTACAGATGGAAAATATGATCCCCTTGCATTCTATGAACCCCCCCTACTCCAATTATTTCACCATGAGCAAAACATATTTTATTAATAGTAGAAAAATGTGTAGAGTCACTGTGATGTTAACCTTGCATCTGTATATTATAACCCTGGGCCAAAATGCTGAAACACACACAAGCACAAAACCTAGGAGCTCCTGTATGTTGCTTAGATCATTCAAGTACTGATGTTAAATTGTCCTAACTCCTTAACTCATCCTAAAAATATTATCAAACAAATTAGCTAAATAAATCAGGATTCCCTCACTCATAAAGCATTTTGATGCTTACATTAATGCCAAGAAAAGGATGATCTAGTCCAGATCTCAAGTTAATACCAGGCTGAATGTTATCTGCCATTAAACATGGACATGTGCCTATGTCAGGCTTGCCTCTACTAAATGCCAATGAGGCTGTCCAGGAAAGCTACAAGTGGAAAGGTGGTGTTTTGGAGCTTTACTTTAGCACTGGAGAGTGACAGGTAAGCAAATAGCAAAAGCAAAAGAAAACGTTTGATCTAACATGTTTCATTGGACTTCAATCCGACATCTGAATATTCAATTTTCATTTTACTCTAGTGGTTTCAAACAAATAAATAGCTATCCCATATATTATTGTCATAATATAAAAGTGTGCAGTGTCGTTTTTTCCTCAGCTCACCTCAAAAAGAACATTAAAGGTCACAGCACATAATTGGTTCCTTCCCACCCTTAAAACACAAGAGTCAGTAACATAACAAAAAAACAGGATGATAATCCTGTCCTCACACCAAACCTTTATTATACGGCTAATGTATGTATGTTGTGTGCATACACATTCTTCCTACTCATATAATGCAAAGCAGTTGTAGTATTAACTTCTATTATACACACAAAGCAAATATGTACATATGAATTTCCTTGAACAATAGCTTTAGCATGGCAATCAATCCTTGCCTGTTTGTGTGAGATGCCTGTATCTCAAAATATCTCAAAATAATTAATAGGCTTCTTTGGTTTGGTTAAGTAAGGGGAATGTGAGTAGTGTGACCTCATTGCTATATTGATGCTATATTGCAGTGAGATTCATGTTGAGTTGATTTTGAGTGGAGTTGTATGTATGTGTCCGTAGTGTTTCTGTATGTCTGCACTGTGTCTGCTTGTGTGTGTGTATCTATGTTTGTGTATCCTTTGTATGTTTCTGTATGTGTCTGGTACGCGTTTGCCTGTTTGAGTCACTATG
>OOFG01060156.1:0-11728 GCA_900323295.1 Molva molva
TTTATTGAGATTTCGCCTGAACCTACCTCTATTAAAACCCCTCTATCTTTGCCCTACTTCACTTTATTGGCATCAAATATTGACCCAGGTACTCATCAGATGTTTTGCTATGGCATAGGGCTACCAACTGATTATGCACTAGGTGGTATTCAATCTAAAATATGAAATTTATTTCAGGTGGAAATAAAATCTTCCACTTATTCTGTGTTCTAGCTTTATTCACTCTAACCAAGTAGTATCCACATTGAATATTTCTCTTGCACAAAAATCTTTCTTTTGGTACCAAGATTACATATAATAGCCCTTGCAGTTGTGGAGATATACTCTATTTACTTTGGGTATGTTCTTTTCAGAAAAAAAACTCAGAAATAGGCCTAGTAATGAAGAGGTTAATAAAAACCTCAATTTTGTGTCAAATTTTCCCCGTGGTATCGAAAATGGTATAGAATATCGATATTTTTCAAGGTATTGTATCGAAGTTAGAAAATCCAGTATCGTGACAACACTAGTCTAAACTAATCATTTTAAAAAGTCCCATACAATGGCTGCGACGCCCATGTAATATACTATCAATCTAAACACAGCTAAGGGTTAGGGTTACGCCACTGCACGCTGCCCCCTTTTGGCTGAGACTCGAGATTTTCAGAGTGATCCCACGGCGTGATTCAACGTGATTCCTTCATATAAAAGAGACCCCAGGTCTCTAGCTCACTCCCAAGTGTCCTTGACCACAAAGGCACCTACTAATTACATCACTTCCTGTAATGTAATTAACATAAACTTCCGGGTTGCCCCAAAATATCACAACGTCCTAATCAATCCCAAAGAAGAATAAATGTCAGCCCTGGGTCACTCAAAAATCTACGTTTCTATTGAAAGAACATCGTCTAACAGCGGTATTAATGTGTCATGATTATCTTGTTAGACAAAATAATACAAAAGTATTTATAAAAGGAACCGTTGGAATGGATTTCTTTTGGCGGAAGCAAAGCGAACATAGACTTCCGTTGTGCACCTCAAAAACACGTCGTCCTAGTCCGTCCCAAAGAAGAATGAATGTCGGCCCTGGGTCACTCGAACATTATTATCATCAGAACATCATCAGTTACATAAAATAACACTTAACACAACAGCTCAGATGACTAAACAACGCAAAGACATTGATTCAAACAACATGGAAGTTGTGTGGTTTCAGGGATAACAGCGTCCATATGAAAGAAAACATTGCATTAAATAACTAACTAAAAATCATTTACACTCACTGACTGAAGATTACGAAAATATAATGCACATTTATCGCTAGATAAAACTCATTTTAATGCAAACAAATGTCCTTTTCTGTCGTTTAGGTTGGTGAACAAGCTGGTTATACTGTGCATATGACAAACAAAACACTGACTTTGACTATGATTATTATGAGGTCATATTATTGTTGTAGTGAGTGAAGCTGGTTTCTTAACCCCTAGTTGGTTAGTTCCATTGAATATCAGTTGCTGTGTTATATTTGATTTGAAGGAGTTGTCTGTTTATTTAATATTCCTATCTATCCTTATCTCTGTGCAAGGCTCTGTTCCACCTCATGCTCATACATGACACATCTATTAAATGATAAACCCTGAACACTTCTTGCCATGAATTTTCCATTATATCCATATCATATTTCTACTATAAATGTAGCACTCTGCCTTTCATGTAGAATATTTAACCAAGCATGTTCAGACTTTCTCATGTCGTTTCAGGTCACACGAATAGCTTGACATTACTCTCAATGGCTTGGATGAATAGCGCCTCTGTTAAACAGGGGGCTAGCTGCAGTTGTTGTCGTCACCGGTCAGGTACATTTCCTAACAAAACTCTTCAGCTTTGCATGTCTGCTTTCATGTAGCAGCAAACGCCTCAAGCTTTGGAACTGGCCTATATGAACAGCAGAAAAAGAGCCAGCGCATTCAATTCCCAATATCTATGACTCAAATATTTATAGCATTTGTGAGATTATCTAAACTACCTCTTTAATGTGATTAGATTTGCAAAAGGTTTGGGGAGAAAAATGCCACTGATTTATAACTAGATATAACATAGAAATCGCGTGAAGTGAAACCTTGTTGACATCAAGTATCGCCATGTGCATGCCTTTGGTGTGAGTCTAAATCTGGCACAGACCATTGCTTATTACTTGTTCCCAGTCTGAATGATTCATTCATATTTTTTAAGTTACCAATCAGGGACCGCGTCCTGTCTCGTTAACCAATTGCTCTTTGTGATTGTCATACTGGTGCCAGCCGATGTCGCTTGTCTTACAAATTATGATGTCATCATCTTACACTACTCCGAGCCCATCAGACAGCGGCTGCCTAACCTGTGTCTAGTGTTGTTCATGTGGATTGATTTTCCGTGCTTTAACTCTAACCACCGCATAACCTATTACAGGCCTAATAAAATGAGAAAGGACGAAAGCAGGGTCGGGTGATGACAAGAAGATTTGATTTGCTGACCTGGCAAATAACTTGATCTGGTTAGAAAAGGTAATCAAATCTATCAATCTAGGGATTCGCTAAGACAAATTGATCCCACTGCTCCCTTTCTCTTACAGTAAGCTCGCTTGAATACCTAGCTTGAGTTGCTCAGTGTTTTTAGACCAGCCCTTTATTACAGTCTGAGTTTACACAGAGGCACTATCCTGTGTTTTTAAAAGAGGTTCTTAAAAGAGGAAGACATTTTCCCATCTTCTATTTAATAAAGAATTGATTTTGCGTTTGCCAGTGAGTCAGATCAAGATCAATGTTGTTGATTTTGATTTTTTTTCTCACATTTCTGCTGGTCTTCTTACAGTTAGTACTTAGTAACCTCTATGTATTTGCATTTAGATGGCTATGAATCGTCACAGCCAAATATTAAAGTTCACGGTGGCTTTGAAAGTACAAGGTACTACTACTACTTTTAAAAGTAGTCTTTTCTCAATTTCGTGTTTTTCATGAGGGTTTTTTTTGTTTATTTGCTTGTTTATTAAATGTTTTACCTATGTACCCATTCATCTCCGAACAGATGTCCAATCTCCCGTCCAGAAGAACTGGAGCATGTCACCAGCAAGCTCCTAGTCCCACAGGCTGACCTTTGGCAGAGAGAGAGAGAGAGAGCAGGGAGGAGACTTCTCTGCCTTCTCATGCAGCCTGCAAGTCTTCCTCCTGATTAGCCAGACATGTGATTAGCATTGCCTCTGGCTCCCTAGCCTGGCTGCCTAGCCTGCCCTGCAGTCAGTCTGCCAGCTCTGCTGATGGAATAGTTGGCCCCTCCAGGCTACCCCCTTCACAACTCCAGCGTCAAGGTATGTTGATGTACCACAACGGACCTGAAACACCAGCCAGTGGATGTGTGCAATGGTTGGTTGTGTTGAAGTCTGATTGTTTTTGTATTTCTCTGATGTTTTTGTGGTTTAATTGGGTACACTGCGTGGGAGTTAGGATCCACCCAGGGGACTTCAGATGCCTCTGATACTATTTTTGTGTATATTTCTGGCCTTGTGTTCAGCAGCCAAGTAATACTAAATGTTATTTTTTGTTATTTTAGGGAAACTCCAAATTACTTATAATAACAAATGATTAGGAAGGGTTTTCCTCCAGCACTTAGAATAAGCTTGGCCTTGTGTTGTGGAAGCAACGTTTGTGTAATAGGAAATGCTGCTCATGGGTATCACATAATATTGTGATATAGTTTGGCAGGTACAACATGTTACTGAGTTGTCAACTAAGATTACAGTTTCAGCTTTCGTTATCTAGCAGTAATTTCACCTATTGTGTTTGGTTTCCCTGAACCTTGTACTGGAAGGAGACGTCAAACAGTGAACACCCTCTGAGTAAACACGCAGCAGGGCCGTGTGCACCACTTAGCTGATGGGAACAACTGTAGAAACCAGTTGTTTAGTGTTATTGTGTATAGTTTGATGACTCCAGCATGTCGGTGGCTAACCCTAACCGTAACCCTGTGGTCCAGCGCTAGTCCTACTGCTCTTCTACCTTTAGTCGTTACCACGGGAAGAGAGAGGAATTCGATTACTGCATCATTTGACTTGCTGAAAAACAAAACAATTATCTGACTTCCTACTTTACTTCTGTCTTATTTTCCATTATGGGCCTTGTGAGTTTCTGGGGTTGTATGTGTATGTATTTTGTCTGTGTGTGTGTGTGTGTGTGTGTGTGTGTGTGTGTGTGTGGGCATGTTGTGTATTTGTGTGTGTGTGGGTGTTGTGTATTTGAGTGTGTTTGTGTGCGTGCCTGTACACAAAACGTGTGTGTGTTTTTGTGTGGGTTCAACAGACATTCATAAAGAGCACAATCATGCGCTCCATGTGATGGTTGAACAACGACACACAGAGTGTCGAGTGAAGATGAGAGGGTTAGGGTCAGTGGTCAAGGTCACCCATTCAACCATTGCACTGTTTATTAACATTGAACAAGTAGCAAGTCACTGAGATGTCCAATCACTTGTAATGCAACTTACCAGGAGGAGAAATCAACGTAAAAAACAAAAACAGATCAAATATAACAGGTAAATAAAACTTAAAGGTAATGATAGATAAAAATCATCATCCATATAGTTCTGGTCTGCTTTACCTTAGTTTCCAGGTGCTGCCTACATAGTCTCCTGAATTCATGGAAGAGTTGTGGCCATTAGCTCAGAGCTCTAGACTGAATGGGAACCATGTGCTAGTCATTCCATTGCCCTCCCATAAACACTAGGAATACAATAAACGAAGTGGAATCAGTCATGGAGCTAAAACAGGGAGCTGCTTTAATATAAAATCAACAGGCAATGGCTGCATGCTTGTTAGCTTGCGTCAGAGATACTCATGTCTGTCCCTGTGACGCCTGGGCACTGTTCCAATGCTGCTGCTTCATATGCTGGTGCATGCAGGGTGTTCAATCCCAGCTGAAAGGGTGTGGGTTCGAACCCCAATGTACACGTGTCTACCTGAATGAATCCTTTAGCAAGCAGTCTAACCCCTTACTCCTTAAGGAAATGATGTCCTAGAGGTTGCTTTGGATAAAAGAGTCTGCTAAATTGATTAGATTTTAATATCACTCATGGGAAGCAAACACTATTTATTCCAAATGCTGGTTAATGTTATAGAGAGTTGGTTGAATATTTTGGCTGTCTCTGTGGTGCTAATTCATTGTGTATATATCTATATAGGTGGTTTCATGTAGTAATAATTCATGCCTTGAAGTCATATGAAGGGTAATTCAAGAGATGTACAAGTTTTAATGGTCAGTCTTGTGGATTCATCACTACCTTAGTGGGACCGATGAAACACTTGGAGCCAGTCTGGAGTACGGGACGACTGGTGTGGGCAGGGGAGGAAGGGACCGATGAAACACTTGGAGCCAGTCTGGAGTACGGGACGACTGGTGTGGGCAGGGGAGGAAGGGACCGATGAAACACTTGGAGCCAGTCTGGAGTACGGGACGACTGGTGTGGGCAGGGGAGGAAGGGACCGATGAAACACTTGGAGCCAGTCTGGAGTACGGGACGACTGGTGGGGGCAGGGGAGGAAGGGTGGGGACACCAACAGGCTATTTCCACAGGGGGTTGGGCAGTGTAATCAATCAAAATGATCACTAGGAACAATAATTACAAATATTGATCACATGTGAAGCAAATATGATGATTCATTGGTTGCAAACAGTAGTAAGTTGCCTTTTCAAAATCAAAGCAGCATGATATTTAGCTTATCAGCTTTTACCATTTATCTTCAATAACCAGTATTTAAATGCAATTTTTACTTTATTAATTCCATCAACAAACTGTGCTTCTGGTCTTGGTTTCCTCTTTGACCTTTTGGAAACAAGTTTGAACTTCTATCAAGTTCTTAAGCTCAAACTCCTTTTAATCCACTGTCTTTATATTTATATTTATCCTTTCAGCCTTTTTATTCTAGATTGGTACTCTTTTCCCTGAATGAATGTGGACACCTTACTTCCTTGTCCATTTGTAGTTTGGCTAAACACATTTCTGATTCTCATCCCCTGGCCACAGACCAGACCAGGCAGCCCAGCGCTGGCCAGCTGCTCCAGCATGATGCCTGGTAGCGCCCTGGGCAAGAAGCTGGACCTCTCCAAGCTCACGGATGAGGAGGCCAAGCACGTTTGGGACGTCGTCCAGCGGGACTTCGACCTGAGGAAGAAAGAGGAGGACCGGCTAGGGTGAGTTCAGACCTTTTCCCTTTTTTTGGGGGAGAATTGGAGATCAAGCTGTTCACAAATACCCTACAGCTAGGACATGCCCTGCTGCTGCTACTGATACACAGCTGAAGCTCCACAATCTCTCACATCCTCACCCATCAACATCCCATATCCCCGTGCTTTGGTCTCATCTGGCTACTATCCTGTTGTTCTTTGGAAATAGGGTTAGGGTTATTGAAACAAGATACGTTCCAAAGGTTGCCTCTTGTCTTTGAACAACTTCAGCTTTGCATTGTTCACAGAAAGTCTGTCAGTTTTATTTGTAACTATATTGAATGGGTGAAATGCAATTGAAGGGTGTGTGGCACTTTGATATCTCAGTCTGAATGAAGGCATATTAGAGTATAGTAGTTATAGTCCATTGATTAATGATTTCTCTGAGCTAGGTTTTGCAGGTTAAATAATCACGTTTCTCAACAGTTCTGATATGCATGGGACTTTTTGTGTCCCATGCATTTTAAATAAATCAGTTAATAAAAATATAAATAAATAGTGTCTATGGTGATGGGGTGCTGGCTGGTTTACCGTCAGGGGAGTCCAGGCATCCAGTCAGTCACCGCAACATGCTAAAACAGACGGAATAATGAATTAGAAGGGGGAAGGTGCACACAAAACATGTAGACAACTGCTCATTTAGTGACTACCCAAACACGCATCGCTACAATCAGAAACATTCACACAGTCAGACACAGAGATCATCTCCTTAAATTAAAAGGTGTACAAAAGCTTTTGTTGGAGCTTATCCCCTGGAAGGACTTTACTTATTTCATGTAGGCCTGTGTGAGTTCACTGCCCTCACACAGCACCAGTGCCAGATCTGATCCATTACACATGTCTGATCCTGCTTCAGCCCCATGTCAGACTTCACCCAGATGACTCACATGCTCAGCCCACCATCACAAGATCTCCCCTGAAGACCGTAATGGCGGATGATTGACCAATTCCTGTTGATCTGCTGATAGTACAAGTGGTTTTGTAAAATATGTTGTCCCCCCCCGCATAAAAATGACCCATATGAGCGTTTGCTGGTACAGAGCACCCTACCAACTGGTCGAAGGAACAAGAATACGTCACGTACGTCATGGTTCTTTCTGCCAAAACAAAATGGAGGACATTCATTTTATTTTCAGTGGAAAATTATAGTTTCGGTATTAAAATGCATTTTGATAACATTTCTAGCAAGAAAAGATTATGTGCATAATCTTTGTTCAGTGAATTTATATGATATTTAGTTTGTTAGTTAATGGTGATTGATATAAAGCATGCAGCTTGCCTGTTGTTTGAATCAATGTCTTTGCGTTGTGTAATCATCTGAGCTATTATGTTATGTGTAATTGTACGTAACGATGATGATGTTCTTTCAATAAAAATGTTGATTTTCAAAAAATAACTTAAAATGTTGCACTTTCCACTGACAATACAACAAATGTGTTCCATTTTGTTTCGGCAGACAGAACTTTGAAATACGTGACGTAGTGTTGTTTCTTCCACCATTCGATAGGAGGCCCTGTACCAGCAAACGCTCATTTTCAACTGTGGTTTTCGGTCATATTGACAAACAACCTATTCTATCGTTTAGGTTGGAGATCACATTGAAAATATCAGAAAATATACAGCTTCATTTTACCTTCTTTATGCTGGACATTGAATGAACACAAACACCATTTCACTCCGTTGAACACAAATATAGACGACTTTCTACAAGGCACTGCTGACAACTAGCCTATTTTATCAGCCTTTATTGCTATATATTATCAATCTGAAATAGCTGCAACTTTTCTGACCTAAATGCTTTCTCCCTGTTCATATTCAATTCAACAGAGGTTATTTTTCAGTCGATAACAAGTGGGTCAGAACATGTCCTGCCCTTTTGATCCAGTTCACACCCTCTCAGGAAGGGTATCTTGTATGTTTCCTCTTATACATTGCCTCCCCACAGATCCTTACCATTACCTTAACCACACCAAATACTTACCTAAGCTTGGTGGTAATATTTATTTAGTATGCACCATGGGCAAAGAGAAAAGAGTCTCTCGTTCCACACCTCTGTGAAGAGGCTTGGCTAAGCTCAACTCAATGACAACAGCAAATCGTTTTCTCTTGCCTAGTGCCAGCTAGCGTGCACCTTGATGAATGGTTGCGCTATGGGATTTGGTCAAATAGAGAGATGGCTGGAGTAAAGGCAGCACAGGCTGGCACATATTTAGTCCTGGTTGCTAGTTGCTGGTAGCTTATCTCAGTGGCTAACAGCACCTCCATCAAGAGTCATGTTTGCCACAATTTCTTCCTTGAGCAAAGGTTTTGGTTGCCGAGGACTATGGATGGTTGAATAAGTGCAAACACAGACATGGTAGTAAATATTTGCGCTCCAGTGTTTGTCCACAAGGATGATTCCTGTTAAGTTTCCTGGCATCCTGGTCTTATATCTCTCCTCATTGCATAGGAATTCTGTGTAGGCTTTTCATCCATGTTGTAAACTTGAATGCCAAAGTCAACTCAATGGTTGATCGTTTGAGTAAGTAATGATTATTTAGCCACAGTAATATTTACACAAGGTCAAGTGTATCCCAAGTATATTGTGAGTCTTCCTGCTTCTTGGAAGACTGAATCTGATAAGAAAACGAACACTGAGACCGCTAAACCAAGAGCACCACACAGATCAGGGAGAGAGGTTTACACTGTGGTAAACAATAAGACTCTTTGCTAAACTTGGTGTCTGCTTTCATTTAATGCTCTACATCTAGAAAATGTTACAATTTCTAGGCTTATTGTATGCCACATTTTTTTGGACTGTCCCTTGGCCAAACTATTCCGGCATTGTTATGCCATGTGTGAAAGGGCGCAAGACGGAAAGCATCCAGGGCCTAGCCGCATGTCTGAATAGAGAAAATCACAAGCAGTACCTGAAAAGTTATCCCAGTAATTTACCGGTAACTTTGTGTGAAAGGGTCTTAGGGCAGTAACAAGGTCTATCGTATGGGAACAAGGCCTCCTGGGTAATTGTGTGGCTGTGAAGTCTTTTGATGAGTCACTTACACTTTAACTGTGTAAACAGTGTGATGGCATACAGTAACGTGTGGTCTTCTCCACCTTTGAATGACGTTTGTGTATTTGTTTTTGTAGCATAATTGCAATGGTTAGATTTTATGCAGCGAACCGAGTCAAAATGACAGCCGTTCCATTGTGTTTGGCTGAAGGAACACCACCCGTCAGCTTGTCTATTTTTCTTTTCTCTCATCACTCTCTTCCTCTCAGCCACCATTTCTTTCAAGTTAACAATTATTAATTTAAGCAGAATCTTTCATCCAGAATGACAAGTGACATCAAATAATAAAATATTAGAACAACTTACATTTTTTTATTTCCATTGAAAAAAATGATAATAATACGCATCATTGCTCAAGCAATCAAAAAAGCAATGTTTCCTTTTTTAGACACAAGGGAGTTACTTCTTTAATACTTCAAACCGCTCTGGCTTGTTGTTGTTCGGTTGGAGTTGTTGTCCATTCTCTCCTCCTCAGACCAGTCTGTCTTTGCCGGCTTTGAGGATCTAAAAATAGGTGAACTCCAGCACTCATGCGGTGCCGTGCCTTAACACATCTGTGGAAGCACAGATATACAAGCTCATAAAAAAAGGCATATTTTGGGACCTTGTTTTCTCCTTCCTTCTATAGAAGAATGACAGTTCAGTCCAGGTCATCTCCTCTAAGTGTTTAGATCATTGTCGCTCAAAAAGCGTACTGTTTCTTTGAGATTATATAACACTGAACGTTTACATTCAGTGTTCAGCTTACGTTCAGCTTACGTTTTCCTTATGGAAATGAAACTTTGCATCAAAACTAAAATCATGTTTTATAGGATACATTACGTACTCCTAAACACCAGTGTTTTATTTTCTCTATGAAACAGATTTTCTTATCAGGGCTGTGGACAGAACAGTGACACAAACAAAACTATGAAAACAAAGGGTTTCAGCCAGCTTGCTTTTTGCTGGCTTGGTGGCTTGAGCATGTGGTTAGCACATGTCTGTGTCATCGTTGTTAGCATCGTCTTATTATAATCTTCCTCTGAAACTTCATATTGGTTTGCTTGAAGCTGCTTGTGCTTCAACATGCTCATACCGGCACAAACTGTGTTGTGACCAACATACAGAGAGGAGAATAGGTGCATACAGCCTCATTTAAGAGACATTTATTGGATGTATTTAACAATTATTGTTTGACATTTAATATTTAATATTTTTACTTTAAATAACTATGCAATAACAGTTTTGTAAATAATTATTATTTGTATAACATTGATGTGCTGATCATTCTCTTTATTTTTTTGTTCAAAGAACAAAGAAGTTGAGTGTGATAGCAGAAGTAGCAAAGCAATAGTGCTCTGTTTGAACCTTAAATGAACCATGCTGTATGCTATGCTTTGCTTAGGTAGGTTTGAATAGCTCATATATATTTGCATATCTCATAAATGAAACCAAAGGATGGATAATGTTGTAAGGTAAGGAAGAGTTCATCATGGCCGACCTAAAACACATAAGAGTATTTGCTAACACTCATCTATTTTCTCATTCAATAGGACCTCTTAAACGCAAAATCAAGTTGCATTTCTTAAATGGATATTAAAAAAACATTTTAGCAGAGGGCTAAAGTTAGCCGTCACATAAAGAGAGAGCTATGCCGCTCCCTTTGACTGTAATGAAACAGGAAAAAGAATGCAATACCACGCTTGGGCACCGGGGGCAGTGTTGCTAGACAGTTTAGAAACGCATGGGGGTGAATCGACCTCAATACTATATAATAATAATCGATTTCAGCTGTGTATGGGCTATTCACAGCTACTGTTGCAAATAACGCAATCTACTAACTAATCAGATGGAATAACCGAAGGACATAGCTCAACGCTTCCTTTGATGAAAACTTTAATGGAATACATGTTTTTGAATCTAACCCTCGCACTTCACATCTGTCGTCTAACTGATGTAAAAAAACATCAGATCATGACTTACGTTTGTCATTGAATCCAGTTTGTCTTTGCCTCCAAGCTTATTTCTTTTGTAGTTGTCAAGTCAAATTTGACCCGAACATAATAGAAGAGTTAATGTGTGTTAACCGGATATTGAGCGTAGGACCCTGGGAACACAGGACCCTGGGAACACAGGACCCTGGGAACACAGGACCCTGGGAACACAGGACCCTGGGAACACGGGACCCTGGGAACACGGGACCCTGGGAACACGGGACCCTGGGAACACGGGACCCTGGGAACATGGGACCCTGGGAACATGGGACCCTGGGAACATGGGACCCTGGGAACATGGGACCCTGGGAACATGGGACTCTGGGAACACAGGACCCTGGGAACATGGGACCCTGGGAACATGGGACCCTGGGAACATGGGACCCTGGGAACAGAGATACTCTCCTGATTAGGAGGAAATCTGGCAGCCGTCATGCATTGGTAGCAGTGCTCTCATGAATGGTGAATGATTC
>OOFG01060160.1:0-15459 GCA_900323295.1 Molva molva
TCATACTTAACACACATATACACAAACACAGTCAACACAAACACATGCACACACACACACACACACACACACACACACACACACACACACACACACACACACACACACACACACACACACACACACACACACACACAGTAGAGTGGACAGGCCGCCCACTCTACTTTCCAAAGTACAGTATTTCAACTGAACAGTTAAAAGGATTATGTAATAGAAATACAAAAGGTTGTGGTCATTTGGTCGTGATCGCAGCTCATCTAGGGCTTATGTAATTTCTGAAATGTAATTGATGCATGGGAGGGATTGGACCCCAGCATTGTTTAGGTGATGTGACTTCTGCAAATCAGCGCAATCACTGAGGAAAACAAACTGCCATTCTCCATTCCCCAGCATTACGGTGGCTGTTCCTGTGTGCAATGCAAGTGCTAGCGTTGCACAACCATATATTGGTGAAGTTATGAGCTATTAATAGCAAACTATTATTGGATGGATCTCTAAACATATATAATAACTGAAGTTCATGTAGTTTCAATTCACTTTTTAATTTTATAAAATGTTCCGCTTCTCTAATATGACTCGAGAAAATGTTTAATCTTCAACCCTCTTCACGCACCAATGAAAAGCGCTATCAAATGTACATTTCTTGAATGGTACATCTTTACGTGAACATATTTGTCTGTATATGTCCTAACACTTAATTCATTGAAAAAGCCCATCACACAAGAACTAATTGGAGCAGGGGGGGGAGGTGAAAACTAGAGAAGAATAAAAACAGAGCGTAGGGGGAGAGACTGTATATTTTCCCTCCATTAGCAACAAAAGCTAATACGCGTTAGCATGTCGATAGGTCACTGTATACCGCAACAACAACAACAACCAAACAGGCTCCCTCGTTGACATCCCTCGTTCCTCCCCTGTGTGAAATGGATGCACTATGAATATATGATACGGAACAACGAAAAAATAACACTACAGAGGGAGTTAGAGAGAGAGAGAGATGGGTCTAACAGTGGCAACAGTTTATGTGTGCACACAACATATAGTGTCACAACGTAATAAGTAAACCAGATTCATGTTAATATTTGAGTTTAGTTTCTATGAATGCGACGTTCCCGGTTCATCTGTGCGGGAACCAGTTCAACATGCTCCGACTGTTTCCAATAATGGGAGCCGAAAACGGAGTGCCACGAGTCCGTTTTCTAAGCAGCTGAGTTGTGCTTGTAGTAAGAGCAGCTGTTACAGCAGATATCTGTTATTTTGCCACATTCATCGTAAATCATCAGAAGACGCCACCGTAACAATCCGGTTTCCTGAGAGGGTGATTTCCCCCACTTCTCTGGAACCTAAATCAGCGGCTGCCCCATCGGACTACTCGCAAACCAGCTGCAAAAACATGCACGTGATAATTCAAGCTCTTTTGGCGGATGCAGCGATTCCATGACAATGAAATAACGATAACTATAGCTTTCGTTTGAGCAAAACCTTGTCTCAGAAAGAACCCTCAACATGTCCTTTAAGTGAATTTTAAGGTGCTTCCACACTGACCCAAACACCAACACCAACACCAGGCCAGTGTGCCGTAGTTACAGGTCAAAGCTATAGATGGTTGTTGGCTGTTGTCGGAGGACGTTTTCTGTGGCACTTTTCTGGGCATTGGCCCCACTGCGGCCCACCTTCTACTGGGTGTCGGTGTTAGTTTGGGCCGTGTGCAAGCACCTTTACACTGAAGAACGGGAGGGAAAGCAGGGACCAGAGCGGTGAGGGGTTTACCTTCCGTGGGGTTGACGGCCCCTGGGAACGACTCCCACGCCAGGGTCCGCATGGCGCCGGGGTGGGGGGAGAAGACCGCCTCGATGCCCTGCTCCTATAGGGTGGGGCACGGGTGACAAACACGCAGCCGGTTACCATAGAAACACTGTTGCCGCCGTTGCCGCCGCACATGGTTGTTTACCAAGGCGGCTGGCTGAAGCGCTAAACAACAAAAAACAACAAGCTGCACAGTCCGATTTGAGTTTTTGTATCCTCCAAAGACTGTGTGGGCATTTTTAATGACACAGTTTAAATACACTTCATAGCAGGTGTTTAATTGGCATGCATCGGTGTGCCTTCACTACAGCGACGAAGAGTTTGTACAGCATAAACACTGATCGGTTCTATAAAGGTCTATGGAGAGAGGAAGGGAGGGAGGGAGAGAGAGAGAGAAAGAGAGATCGAGAGAAAGAGGGGGATAGAGAGAGATCGATGAAAAGAGAATTAGAGAGCAAGACATAGAAAGGTGGAGAGAGAGATGAGAGGAGCGAGAGAGAAATTAATAGGGAGAGAAAGAGAGCGCTAAAGAGAGGGATAGAGAGCTAGAGAAAGAGCGCTAAAGAAATGGAAAGAGAGCTAGAGAAAGAGAGCGCTAAAGAGAGGGATAGAGAAAGAGCGTTAAAGGGAGGGATAGAGAGAGAGCTACAGAGAGCGTTTAAGAGAGGGATAGAGGTAGAGAAAGAGAGGGCTAAATAGAGGGATAGAGAGAGAGAGCTAGAGAAAGAGCATGCTAAAGAGAGGGATAGAGCTAGAGAAAGAACGCTAAAGAGAGAGATAGAGAGAAAGTGAAAGTGAGTGCTAAAGAGAGGGACAGAGCGAGATGGAGAGGATCGGGTTGGCGTTACTGCAGGATAGTGTGTCAAAGTGCGTCTTGCACACACGCTCATACACCTCGCTATGTGGCAAAAGCACACCCACACACACCTCCCTGTATCCGTCTCCCACATGCACACATACACGTCCTTTTCTGTTACACAAACACACACACCTCCCTGTATCTGTCGCACACATGCACACAAACAACTCCCCTTCTGTGTCACCAATACACACACACACAAACCTCCCTGTCTGTGTCACAAGCACACACACAGGCACACACACACACACACTCAGACTGACACACACACAAACACACCTCCCTGTATCTGTCGCACACATGCACACAAACACCTCCCTGTCTTTGTCACAAACACACACACAGACCTCCCAGTATGTCACACACATAGGGGCACGCACACACCTCCCCAACTCTGTCACACACACACACACACACACACACAATACTAGGGCTGCAACTAATGCACACACACACCCACGCATGCACCAAACTAACTAAATATTCTTAATGAATCTGGCGCTAACATTTTAATTTATTATTCATGTAGTCTATAAAAGTAGACAGACAAAAAATTGGTAACAACATAATTGGTAACAAAGAATTGACCAAAGTGATAAGTTTTGCTTATCACTTTGCTTATCAAATTTGCTAGCTTTGTCTGATGAACATCCAATAAAAACCTTAATGGACAAATGGAGAAAAGCAACCAAACAGTTCCATTTCTGAAGCAATCAGCAGCCAAGGCTTGGTATTTGGACTTCATAAAAACTCATAGATTCATATATAATTTATAGATCATCAAGGCAATCAACCAATCGAGTAATAATTTCCAGAAAGTGTATCTCAACACACACACGAACACAATTAAAAGACAAACATAGCCAAAAGACACCCGTGCATGCATGCAGACAGAATGACAGACAGACGGACTAGTGTGAGGCCATGCAGACAGACAAACAGACAGACTTGATGTGAGGACAGACAGACAGACAGGCAGACTTGTGTGAGGAGATGCAGACAGACAGACCGACATGCGAGAGGACAGACTGACAGACACCTTGGCTAAGCCAGTACAACAGCTGCACGGCAGACATGACGGAGGAGACACATGGAGAGCCTGCTAATCCCCCGGGCAGGCGAAGAATTGCGATCATTGTGTGTGT
Organism: Molva molva; assembly: GCA_900323295.1. Lineage (NCBI taxonomy): Eukaryota > Metazoa > Chordata > Actinopteri > Gadiformes > Lotidae > Molva > Molva molva. Next base: position 3,811 of record OOFG01060160.1, read on the forward strand.
GTGTGTGTGCGTGTGTGTCTTTGTTTGTTTGTGTGTGTTTATGTGAGAGTGTGTGTGTGTGTGGTTACACATTCCAGTCCGTGTCGGTATTCAAATCAATCAATGTTTTGACTTTACCGCACATGAAAGCTTTCATTTGTGCAGATCGCACCCTGCAATTTGGCGCCTATCCAAGTTTACTAGAAGTTCTCGAAGCACATTCCCCCCTATCAACTTCTCCTCCTCTCTGTCCTCCTCTCCCTTCTCCCCGCTGCACCCTCTCCCCTCCCTTGCCTTGTCCCCCTGCCTCGCCTCTCCTCTCCTCCCCCCTCTTCTTTCCCATCCTCTCCTCTCCTCCCTGGACGTATTGTTCTTGATGGCAGGCCAACAGGAAATCGAAGATTGATCTATCTGGAGAGTGCAGAGCTTACAGAGCCAGGGAGACTACAGTAGGGAGAGGGTTAGGCATCACACTCAGACAGCTGGGTCGTCCTCTCTCATCCCCATGTGGGGAGACAGCCGCTTCTTGCCGAGTTCTGAGGAGCTCACCCCACTAAGGCACCCAGCAGAATGTGGAGATGTGGGGACTACTCGGTGTGTCTGTGTCTGTGTGTGTGTGTGTGTGTATGTGGGTGTGTGTCTGTGTGTGTCTGTGTGTGTGTGTGTGTATGTGGGTGTGTGTCTGTGTGCAAGTGGACAAGTTGATCCGTTAGACTGGTCAGGGTAGGGGGTGTACTTCAAGGGATTGGGAAGGGGAACTTGTAATGTTTGCACCTTGACTACACTCTGCACATCACCAGAGATGTGTTTCAGAGGCAGGCTGGAGAAATGGCTAGGGTGTTGGACCCTCAGAAGGTACTGGGCTCGATCCCCAATGTCCGCAGTGTACCTGGAGGCATCCTTGAGTCAAGTTCCCCCAACACCCCACCTGCTCCTTCATGACATGCATCTAATTCACTGTAGGTCGCTTACAGGGAAGTGTCTGCTAAGCTAAATGACTAGTATGAATGGTGAATAGTAGTTCATACATACCTTCATTAAGTGTTGGACGGTGGTTGGATGGAAATGAATACCTTGGGAGAGACTAGCCTGTGATACCTGCACTGATTCATCCATTAAGGCTCGGTCCAGCGGGGGTACGCTATGTCACTCTATAATTACATTCATAATATCCTTCCCTTCAATACGCAGGGAAAGGATTGTGATTTCAGACTCTTGAGTAGCAGTAGATTGTCTTCCATCAGCTCCTCGTAAAAACTCTAGATTGTAGTCTTTTTGGTTCGGAAACTGCGACAAATATGCTGGACGGAATCATTGATGACAACGAGAGAAGCGTGGGTTTTTCTTCTAGGAATGGCGGGCAAAGCATGGAATTAAAAGGTACCTAACTAAAAGAAAAAACGCGATGGAGCAATGAACAGTCTTGCGTAGCACATAACAATAATTTTGCGCCAGGTTTTTGAAGTGAACAATCAGCAGGAAGCACCGGACTAAATTACAGGGATATAGGCCAACAAGCACTCCCAGCCCTCATCAGGGCTCTCCACAGACCACAGACGGTGGGGGTTTCTGAAGTCCATCCATGGATGACTATGGGCAAACAACCTTCCTTACAAAAAGCCCCCCTGCCTACGAGCACGCGCCCACGCACACACTCAAGCACACGCGCGCGCGCACACACACACACACACACAGAAAATAAATAAACCGGTTTATTTACTTTTAATTTCGTCATGGTGGGCCTTGGTCCCCCGATGAAGGACACTTCCGAGGTCTTCTCCACAACCTCCTCCGATTCCCCTCCTATCTCCAAGGGGAGCGTCTCAGAACATGTAGGAGGAGGGGTGGTGGCGGAGATGCCCCCAGGGGGAACCTCGGGTGGAGGAGGAGGAGGAGGAGGAGGAGCAGGGGAGGAGAGGAGCATCCCGCAGGCCTGACTTGCAGCCAGGATCCCCGGGACCTCCTGCACCCGGCGGTACCAGCCCAGCAGGAGGGGGAGCCGGGATAGGGAGCTGGCGGCAGAGTTGGTCTGGAGGGAACACTGTGAAGGAGGAGGAGGAGGAGGGTGAGGAGGGAGAGGGGAAGAAGAGGTTGAATAAACAGGTTAAAATGTGACTTATCAGATGATGTATCCAATGAAGCGAGATGGACAGGTTTCATTGCATCCACTTTCACCCCCCCCCTTCCACTCATCACCCTCCTCTCAACGGACATGGAAGGGTGAACGACAGTGGGGGAAGGAAAAAATTGTGTGTGTGTGTGTGTGTGTCTGCTTAATGGAGACACACAAACATACATGAACAGTGAACATGTCATGTCACTCTGCTTGAGGATTAAGTAAAGGATAAGGAGCGAGAGCGAGAGAGAGAGAGATTAGGTTGGTGGGGGTAGGAGCACAGTGGGTTGGTGGGATGGAGAGTCGGGTGGAGGGGTGGGCGTTCAGCAGGCTAGGGGCGCCCCAGGGACACAGACAGCCGCTGGGAGAGGAGACACGCTAGGCAGAGTGTGAAACTGGAGACCAGTGGAGCACAGCTGACCAGTGAACAGGAGGACTCCACTCCGTTCCCACAGAAGTCCGGATCGGGACGGGCTCATGATGTTTCGAAGGGGAGGCGATGACGACGGCAGTGATATTAAGAGCCTCTTCCCAGCATGAACAGGGGCATCAACAGCCAGCATTACATCAGCCTTCCTTAACAAGACAGAGTGTGTGCCATCAGAAATGCACACACACAAACACACAGTGCCAAACTCCCGATCTGCATTTGAAAAGCACAACTAGCAGCGGGTGGCACGGACAAAAGTCTAATTAAAACCACCATGTGGTCGACAGCTCCCCATAACAACCCCAATGTTCCACCGTTTCGGATGTTTTCCAACCATCATTAGTAACGTGGATGGTGTTGACCTCGTAACTCCTGACATTCGATATTTACCCAGAGAAGAGGGTGAAAATAACAGTCAAAGAGCCATTTTAGAAATGGAAGCTCAAACACACACATAATTATCCAGTGGTGGTCCTAACCCTCTGCCAAGTCCAACGCAGCTGTTCATCCAAGATCTGCTCTCTCTGCGTGGCATGTTCCAAATATCTACACCAGCATAACAACCCAACAGCAGAGGAGCCAGAAAATGCACTGTGGGGGTGTGAACGGGACAAACAACTTGATGAGGTGGAATATGTAATATTATAATAATAGCAACAATGGGACATACAATAAGAACGCTCTAAATATGCAAACAAACCGATTAAATTGGTGGGATTGCAAAAAAAGTACCAGCATTGAATTAGGAACATCATTCTGGGAAATAAAACGCTTGACAACACTTGAACACTTGAAGATGAACTGGAAAACTACACGCCCGTAGATGGTCTCTCTGTCTGCCAGACCCAACTGTTCACTGTTTAGCTGCAGCTGCGCTCAGTACCAAAGTTACTGTTTCAAATATATGTGCAAAATGTAATCCACATCACTTTCTGGGCTGCTGCGCCTTTTTCCCACCGAAGTACTCCACAGTACAATGTAGGCTACACTCAAATAGGTAAATCTATATCATCTAATAGCCTCTCACGTTGATTGAGTTCCTATCTTTTTTTCATATTAATAAAGCAGAAGTAATTACAGGAGGTAACTCTAAACGACGAGACATTGATGTAATAAATGATAACGCGGTGGTCATTACCAGGTAGTGATAGATGCACGGCAACAGCACCACATCCGTCAGAGTGAAGTACAATCCCTCGGCGAACACGTGCTCCAGCGGAGGCAGGTCCGCCGTCCTCACTTTCCTGATCTCACAGTGCTCCCTGGTGGCAGGAGAGAGAACTGCATCCTCCACGGAGAGTTTGGCTAGAGCTGCCCGGAGTTCAAGGCTCTCGCTAGCCTCAGAGGCCTGTTTATCTTCGGCTTCTTCGCCGTTTTTCTTCTTGTTCTGTTGCTGCTGTTGTTGTTGTCTGAGTTTTTGTCTGCGTATTTTGTCGTCGTTGTGCACTTTAACAGGCTCGCCGAGCGTTTTCTCTAAGTGGAGGATAGCTTCAGGGAGGTGGAGTGAGGGATCAGTCGGGTTTTGGAGGTGTTCTTCCACAGCACAGGGGATGCCAATTTCGCACAGCCTCGTCCAGTGGCTTACCTGATCACACATAAGAGAATAATAACACAGAGGGTTGGAATTTGTTTAATAATCATCCGACTATCCCATTTACCATCTCCACATTACAAGAAACTGTTCAAATTAATTGACGGAACAAGAAACTGCCTGAACAGAGTACTGAATAAGACTCGATTGTCCAAAATGGCAAGTACATCAAACACAAGTCTTCCCGGTGTACGTCAAAGATAGTCTTTCTTGACAATATAGGTTGTAATTGTCTAGGCTAGTGATGTTTCGGGGTGGGGTGCTTGACTTATAAGTGTGTGACAGCACCAAATTGGTGGAGGGATGGGCATTATAAACTTATATATAATGTGGTCATGGGATGCCCACAAAAACATGCCATGTCTGATTCGTCGCTATGTTTGAAGCTGGTTTGAAGACTTAAAAGAGGAGTACTGTTTTGATGGCTATTGATGATTTATGTAATAACATATTGTATTGCAATACCCGGGACCTGGTAAAGGATATTCATGTGTTGTATTGTTTTGGTGCATGGAACCTACCTCAGCACAGGCTTTGAGGCATGTCTTCTTGAAGCCCAACAGTTCTAGCACATCCTTCCGGGATGGATCAGCCTCCGTCGTCTTGTCAATGATGTGCCGAAGGACCACAGCCAGTCCTGCTCTGCAATGCGTCTCCGTTTCATCTAAAACCACGGGCAGGCGACAGCCTCTCGCCAACGCAGGTACGTCTTCCAATTGGACTACATAAAAATCACTTGCTATTATGACATGGTTTTCCAAGGAGTGAGCAGTGATTGGCCTGGCACTGACGAGAAACACTTTAAAATACTTGGACTTGCAGTAGGAAAGGAGAAAGAGGACAATTGAGGTACGCAAGGGAATTGAGGGCTCATCATCGAAGGAGATTTCTAAATAGAGAGAATGTTGTCGTTGATCCTCGGACTTCATTGTAGATACTTCTACAAGGAAATAATAAGACATGGGTTAATTGTTTGACAAATCATGTAATTTCCAACGATCAAGATTGCATGTGGAGCATGAATGTCCACATTTGGTATTTCGTGACATACCTGTCAAGCCAATTAAATAATGAATCCGGGTTGATTCGGAGACGAATGACACTTATATTTAGATTAACTTTACTACAGTAACCGAATGACCAACATCAAACTCAAACCACGTTATGTTGAAACACTTCCTCGTCTTACTTTTCTGTCATAACATAGGCTTTGATGACTCTATAGTGCCACCGTGCGCTGCCAACTCTCTCTACCGGTACACCAATATCCCACTGAGGTGTAAAATAGTCCACGATGAAAAATAAAAAAGTCCAGGCTACTAGATTAATAATATTTATTGAAGAAAAACGCGTAAGATCAATGTTCAATTTGTAAAATGGAAAAATAAATCCATTATTATAAAGCATTTACAGTTTCCTCCGGAGTTATTAAGCGGTTGCACCGCCTGATGAAGACGGAAAAGCATTTGAAGTGCGACTCACATCCATGGATTTAACCGGCTAGTCAATGCCTCTATTTTTGTCTAATGTCTGTTAACATTTAGTTTGTGTCCGTTGTAAATACTACACGGCTATTGGTTTCGTACGTTCTCAACACTCGTGTTATAAGAAAGGTAAATTAAGAAGGACGTTATAGTAATATATATAATGGGGTAGAGTGCAACCCTTTGTAACATCCCTATCTGTCATTGTGCTTTGTCAGAGACCTTAACAATTCTGGACATTTCTGACTTTGTTATGCCATTTGTCTCATGGCAAGAGGTGTTTAACTGACATGGGACATTACGAAGCTTTTTGAGTATAACCAAAGCTTTATTATTTATTCTCCACCTGCAGTTTAAATCATGGCAACAACCCTGAGTCTGGAGTTGGATCCGATCTTCCTCAAGGGTCTGGGTTACCTGCACTCCAAGAGCAAAGACTCTGCTGAGAAACTCAAAGCACTGCTCGACGAGTCTATGTCCAGAGGTAGTGATTCATCCTACCGCTCATCACTAAAGGTAAGCTGTAAACACATGGTCTATTTCCTTGTTTATGTCATTCAGTGTTATAAACGTTAACTTGCTTGACTCGACATGTCCTCTGTGCTATATGGTGTTTATTTTCCTGGTATGCTTTCTTTTTTCCTTTTTTTTGTGTATATATACATATATATTGTATTTTATGTCATTGTTATTAATATGTTATAAATAACCTCATTCGATATTCTAACTGTTGTTTACTGTCTTGAATGTTGAAAAAAGTTAAATTCCGGTACATTGTGTTTGTATTTTATAATTAGGACATAGAGATCTCAAAGGGGTCTGTGTCCAAGTTAAGCCTCAGTAAGCAGGACTCCAAGTCCTCGTCCAGTTCCTCCTCATCCCCCAGCAGCAGCAGCAGCAGCGGCAGCAGTAAGTCAATCCACTCGGAGAAGAGCAAGAAAGAGGCAGAGAAACGCCCCGCCGAAAAGGTAATGCATTAGTAGTACATTAGTCATGTCAGTGGGTAGGGTGTTTGACTACCGAGCCAAAATGTAGTGGGTTTGATCCCCAATGCCTGCACTCTACCTGTAGGCATCCTTACCTGCTCCTTGATGTATCTGAAATTAAGTGTAAGTCGCTCTGGATGTAAACGTCCACTCAATAACTAAAAGCTAAATGCGAGTTGGGCTCATATTCACAGGATCAATTAGTCCACTAATAAGGTAGACGTTATGTATGAGATATTGTACAGTATAACCATGTTCCTTCCCATGGGCTAACGCAGGTCAGGGTTGACCTGTGTGAGGTGGACGCTCCTAAAAAGCCACGTCTGGAGAAGCAGGAGAACCGCTCATCGCCCATCACCGTTCAAACCAGCAAGGACCTCATCCAGCCCAGCATGCACGACTACGACGAGACCAACGCAGACGACTTCGCCATGGAAATGGGCCTGGCTTGTGTGGTGTGCAGGTGAGTGGGTCACCTATTTAACTAACTTAGGATTTTGTTGACAATACAGAACAATCAGAATGAATATTTGTCTTGGTATGTTGTCACAAGGAATACATACAAAATACAATTGGACAGTTATGCAAAAGATATACAAAATATTAAAGAGAACTATATGGTGAATACAAAATTGATCATTTATAAGTATAAAAAATAATATTAAGTACATCCTCATTCTCAACACTCACCAGCATGCTGATAAGAGTGGATAATTTGGAGATCTATTGATGGAATAGTTTATGCTAACACCTTTTTTGTGCACCTGCCAATGACTCCAGGCAGATGACGGTTACCATGGGAAACCAGCTGGTGGAATGCCAGGAGTGCCATAACCTTTACCACCAGGACTGCCACAAGCCCCAGGTGACGGACAAGGAGGTCAACGACCCGCGCCTCATCTGGTATTGCGCCCGCTGCACCAGGCAGATGAAACGCCTGGTAAGCCCTTCATAATCACTTGGGATGGGACTGTGATGCACCTAGACAAGGGCTCAAGACTGCAACCATTTATCATGTGGATGCAAGGTCATTTTCTCCTAGGTCGCATCGGTAATATTATATATATAGATATATATAGATATATATACAGGGTTCTCCCCAAACAATGTGATAGTGGCGATGTGCCACTATGTAACATTTTAAAATAGGGCTGTCGCGACGAAGACATTTTATTTCTGAAACGTGTGTAATTGGTTAAAAGACATGTTTTATTCGAATAACGCTTCAAAAAGCAAAACTTCAACATCACATAAGTGCTGTGTGGAGGAAGTCGGTGGCTTTCGGATCCACTCTTAGTCCGACACTGTTATGGCAGAGCTTCAATGTAAAGCGGGTCGCACACCAGACTAGCCATGGAGCGCCGTGTCAGTGTCGCGTAGTAGAAAGGAAAACACACGTCGGAAGATTCGATTTTAGGTCTTGTTCTGTGTTTAATATAATGAGTGGTAATGGATGGTGCTGCAATGCACGCCAAGGCTTCGAGCAGTGCTGGAAGCTATAGCCTGGCTGTATGGCGGCACCGGTCTCAGTGCTCTATTTGGAAACACGACCCACTTAAGTTAAGTTCCAATGAAGACACACTGCTTAGATCATAAAGCTAAAAAGGTGGTTTGTACATTGTGCAAAGTTTCAATGAAATTGCACCGCAGCACTAGCGCTATTCAAGAGCATGCGAATAAATGCACTATTCTGGATGACGGATAGCCAGAAAAGAAAAAAAGATCTTAATTGGAGTATATTACCCAATAAGCATCCTGTTATTATTAGTAGGTAGAGCTTTTTGATATAGGAGGAGGAGCGCGAAGAGTTGGTTTGTGAGGAAAGAGATGTCGAGGCGCTGTTGGTAAAAAGACAAAAAAAAAGACCCCCTATGCAATAAAAACATTTTACAATTATTTAAATTGAGTGAATCTGTTCAAATGAATGAACACAGATGGATGGAACATGACAAAGGACATGCCAATACTGTGACAAAGCAGCTAATAAAGGGGTGCGACCAAATTTGTTAGGGTGCCACCAAATGAAAAGTTAGTGGCGCCAGTGCCACCAGTAGAAAATGCTAGTCTTGAGCCCTGTAGACTCACCTTGTGTTCTGATTCCTACAGCTCACTCCGTCCAGTGGTTTCATGGGACAAACTTGGTTGAAAGCTGAATCAAAATCAGAGTTGACAACAAAAAATTTTAGTCAAAGTAATACCCTAAAAATATGCAGATTCTGTTGTTTTTTTTCTTTTTTGAGAGGGAAAGTGTGCTTTGCTTGTTCTTAGCCTCATCTCACAAGTGCTTTGGATAAAGCTCCTGCCTTATGTAAATGTAATGTAAATGTATTAATATCACTGCTTAAAAGTTTGTGTGTGTGTTTACTTTCCAGGCCCAGAAAGCCCAGAAACCTCCCCAGAAGTCGAGCCCCGTCGCGGCCTCCGCTGCCCCCGTGGTGAAGGACGCGCTGGTGAAGAAGGCGGAGGTTAAGTCCAAGGCCGACACCACCAGCAGCTTTCAAGCCTTCAAAAGAACCGAGTTGAAGGTAGGTGTTCCAAGTGTTGTTTAGCTCTTTATAGAACCAAACCAATCAATGATTGTAGTGTTTATTAACCTGTTGTTTTATTCTATATCTAGCTCTTGATTTAGTTAAAATCACAAGGATTTCTTTTTACAATAATCCTAACCTTACAATGAAATGATTCTGGTTTTTGGTCTGTTACAAGGTAGTGGACCGGCTCGATGCAGTCTTTTAACGGGAAACATTCCTTCCTTTTCCCCCGCAGACTTCTGCGCCTGCAGCCAACCCCGGCGGCACCGGTACTTCCTCCGCAGGCAGCGGCCTCACGGGGTGGGCCGCCTTCGTATCCAAGACCACCCCTTCCTCCGTTATGTCCAGCACCAAGCTGGCCTCCTCGGGCTCCAGCACCAACACCAACGCCCAGAAGCCCGCGGGGCTGTCCGGACTGGCGGGGACCAAGACCGGACCAGGGGCCGCCAAACCGTCCGGCGGCAACGGGGGTGGTTCAAGCGCAGCTCCGCTGAAGCAGCCGCCGCCGCTTACTCTGGGCAAGCAATCAATCAACCGCTCCTCCAGCGGGGAGGGCCAGGGGAAAGCGCCCTCCGGCGGCGGAGGATCCCCGGGGTCATCCCACGGCTCGGGGGGGAACGGCGGAGGGTCCGGGAGCAACGGGGGCGGGAACGGGAACAACGGCAACGGTTCGAAGGTCGTACCCGGGGACAAGGCCCCGACCTCGCAGGAGTCCCAGCTGAACGCCATGAAGCGCCTGCAGATGGTGAAGAAGAAGGCGGCGCAGAAGAAACTCAAGAAGTGAACGGAGGACGGTGGAGAGAGACTGAGTGCGGATGCGGAGTGGGGAATGAGGGCAGACATTTTGTTTATGATCCGTCTTTAAAGGGCGTAACACCGTTCACTAGGATGCCCCTTACTTCTCATTTTAAGTGCTGCTGGAGTCTATGTGCCTCGTTTGGTTTGGTCTCAACAAATGTTACCCGTGAATAACTATATTTTTTATTGACAAACTAAATAAAATTCCCTCTTTATAAAAAAAAATGTCACGCAAGTGTCTTGATTGCAGAACAGTATTTCACTCCATGTATGTCATAATTATATAATAGAGAATCTTTATTTATTCAATAATTAACAAAATATGTGTAAGAGCAATATTCACAATTTCACATATATAGATTTCTTCATTTCAGAGTTTCACATAAAACATTTACTTCAATAACAGGAGTCCATCATTTCATTTTATCTATTAGTATAAATATATTAACAACACTGTTGGTCACAATACAAAGTGCTGGGCAAAATTGCCCATATATATCTCTTCTAGTCATAATCTGTTATTTCTGAAAAGACAAATGAGGTTTAAAGGCCAACACTTCTGGCCTGAAAGCTTTGATAATTTGGTCCAAGCATGTCCTCACAATATCCTTCACAAGTGAGGCGTTCACCATATTACATTCACAATCTTAGAATATTTTCTATTTGATAAAATCTTTATAACAACACAATGTAATTAAAGTGGAAACCAGTACTCAGGCCATGTTCAAATTGGTTCACTTGTTCCCTCATTCCCTAATCCATATATACACTATATATATATATTTATATATAACACTATATACTGTTAGGGGAAAAGTAAGGCAGGTAATAGGGGGAATTCTGACACAAATTATGTGCCGGAAATCGATCTGCATGATGTGTATTATTTACATAAAGTGGTGGCATCACCCCTTGACAGCTCATTTGCATGAATAACAAAAATGGGCTGACCATCTGTATTGTACGAATCTGATGACAATGAAATAGGCAATAATATATATCAGTTGAACACTTGTTTTACGGTGCATTATGGATATTAATCCATTTCAATCCTTGAAATTTCAGACAGCACTACAACATTTTTACAATAAAGGGCACAAGTGAATTGAACATGCCATCTGTTTTTAGGTTTTTAGGCATAGGACATCTTTCCCAGGTAGTTGGCGGGAACGTAGCCTTTCTGTCCGTTAGCCTCAGCTAGCCACCAGTCCTTGTTTCCGCCCAGGTCAGAGAACTGGAGGATCCTTACATGCTGGGACTCCAGTAACGTCAACTCCTGCTCGCAGCGAGCTTGGAACGCATGCACCGCATAAAACTGGAGAGAAAAGAAGACGGAAAATAACTAAATGTCATTTAGCAGATGCCTTTTTCCAAAGTGTCTTAGACTGATTTTTTTTTTTGTATACATCAATGAGCATGTTGGGCTTCAGGTATCTTGCTCAAGGCACAGGTAGACTGCGGACATTGGGGTTCGAACCCACAACTTTCAGGCTGTGAACACCCTCAGCACTAAACTGTCCTGGCACCATAGCTGAAATGTCTGCGTGTACATTGGAACTTTATACACCAATACGTTCTTCACTGTAATATAAAGATATGGAGGATTAAAATGTGGTTATTCCCAGTGCTTCTCTGCCAGTAGTCTTGCAATTATGGACTCACACACAAACACACACACACACACACACACACACACACACACACACACACACACACACACACACACACACACAC
>OOFG01060161.1:0-14555 GCA_900323295.1 Molva molva
ATGTGTCGCCATAATAATATTATGCCATAACGATTAAAATCTAAGTCGCAAGGATTTGTCTGCATTAGTGTGAGTGTTTGATCAGGGTTAGACACATATAATACCAGATACCAAATCTCAATATAAATATTAATTGGATGAGCCAGCTTAGTATATCATCAAAATGGAATCAATATAGTCATATGAGCGTTAAAGGATATTTCACCAAGATGGCTATTGATGATTCAATTCTCAGATAATAATAGAATAAAAGTGAGCAGTAATGTCTTTCTGAAGATTTGTAAATTTCAAGACCCACTCCAAAGTGTCCGTAGTGAAATGGCGAAAAGGCATGTGATGTCCACATGACACATGACATTAATCATGCTCATTCGTGCTGAGATGAAGCACCGTTCATATCTGAACTCACTGTTCCATTGAATCAGCAACCATTTTATGGCAAAACAAACAAAAGGGTGGTTGGTCGTTAAAGGAGCCATTGGGGTTTAGTGGACTGCAGTGGCTGGCTGCAATGTGGGGACTCAGTGCACTCACACAAGCTCCTCACACTGCTCTGGGAGTCACTATAGCTGCTGTGGTTAGGAATAGGATGGATCATTTTGTTTGTCCTTTACGTTGTTAAGATATGAAAATAGTTGGAGTGTGTGCGTGTGTGTGTGTGTGTGCGTGTGTGTTGGATTGAGGGCTTCCTGTTAACCGTTCATGCCACTTTTAGAAGTTCTTATCACCAGGTAATGAAAAGTATACCGCGTATAATTTAACTAAATAAAACAAAATATTAAAATACATCCATTATTTGTTTCTTAAAAACTCACTGTCTCGCACACATAAACTCGAACAGAAGGCATCTCTCTCTCTCTCCCTTTATATTGGTTTCTGCCCCCTGAACTGACAGAACAGTGCAATAGCTCCCCCTGTTGAATGTTTGCGTAATAGAACTGGGCGCATGTCCACGGCCTTTAGGGAAAACGCCCATAAAAATCCAGTGCTGCATGGTAATGAATACCAGACCAATGGTAAAGGGCTTGCATTAAATATTCACAGACTGGTTAATATTTCACATGGTAATTTTGTATTTAAATTGGATTTAATATTTAATATAAATACAGTGCTAAGTGGGGGTATACTTTTCTCAAACACAAGCCCAGACGCCTTTCATGCGACTGGGAAAACAAATGACATGTGCAAAACATACATGTGCCTGTAGCACACATGCATGCACAGACACAGGCATGCTTATAGTGAGCATCTTTAAATAGTTTTTGCCATTGCAATAGCTGGCGTTCAGGATAATATAAGCTTTAAACCAAGGCAGGTTCTAATGCTGTAGAATAAAGCTGTTCCCCTCTGAGATACTATCAGTAGCAATCTGTAAATTAGATTTCATTAAGATACAGTGAAAGGAAATAAATGAATTGAATATGATATAACCCTCAACCCCCTCTTGACAACACAAACTGCGTGTAGCTTTTAAGTAGGCTTTTTAAGTTTGTACTGTATACAGTACTAATGTGTTATCTATTTTATACAGGAACCTCTAAACATCATACAGTTAGAATCACCAGGGAAGTCGTCTGTCAAATATCTAGTAGAGACATTAATGTAGAAATCATGAAGCTCCTACTTTAAATGTGAATACACACACACACACAGACACACTAGACAAGCCTGCACAAACACAAACGCACAAGCACACGCCGGCATGTTCACTCCACCCAACAACAACGCCTACTCTGGTGGTTTGACATAGGAGGAAGGATAGAAGGAATCACAGCTTGGAGTGCTCAAATCCAAAGCAAACAGCACAGACAGACAGAACCAATCAATCACTGCTCGCTCTGAGCACCAGGGAGATGGCATTCGAATAAACTTTTATTCTTACCGAAAATGGTTTTATTTCTGTCCTTCCTTCGCCATCCTATTAATTTATTTTGTCGGTTTAGCCTTTTCTTGAAAGCCCAATATACCCAGGGGGGTGCTTATATAAAAAAAACATTACAAAAAATGAGCTATAGGCTCACTTGACCTTTACTATAATATATATATATAAACAATTGTTATACCATATTACATAAACAGGAAATTTGCAAGCGACTACGAACAGAAGCCCCTTCTTGCCAGGTGACAACCAGTAACTTGTCTGCCCCCGAAAAAAACTGAACTGCATAGTCAACTGCAAATGTGTCAGAGAAGTATATAATAAAACATCCTAGGATATATTCCAAAGCATGGTGCAACAGACGCAGCCTCACCAATTTTCTTTTGTTATGGGGATTTTTAAAGATCACCAAGAAAGACACCAAATCGAGTATAATGTTGATTAATAGATCCATTATTGAGCTACAAACCAAAACTGTCAACTCCTGATATTATGATCCCAGGCCTGCTGTTGGGAACAGACACAGTGAATCAATTAGGAATACATCAGGAATCAACCTGTAAATCAATTAGAAGTCTATTACATTTCCTGTAGACTGAGCTATTCACCATTCAAACTTTTTCTGGACCAATAGCAACTTTTTCAGCAGAAAGTCAGCCAGAGAGCCACACTCAACGAAGGTCACTCCAATTATCTATGACCAAGCACAGCATCATAAACCAATTTTGAAGAGACTAATATCTGTGCCCATATCAATCTGAATTAGGTTGAGAGGCGGTGACTATACGGCTATCACACCAAAGATGGCCATTCCAATGTCAATGGGACAGGAGAGGACAAGCCCTTCATTAGGCTGGGATTGGTGAATCTACGTCAAGGATACACGTGGAGATGAGGGGTATGCTAACCAGCATTCCCATCCTAATCAGTCAGCCAGTTATCGTGGCAGAGCAGGGTCGGAGCAGCACTCTGATGATTCCTGGAACGCAGCATTAGAATGCATTAGGCGTCTGTTCAACTGACCGGGGAAAGTGATGAGGGAGCCAACTCTCCCTGTTTGCTTTTCCTAATTCCTGCTGGATGGACGGCTGGTGGGCTCCCTTCCCCCCTTCAGGTTTATTTTGAATATGGCCGATGTTGGTAGAAGGGAGGGAGAAGGAGTTATCTCTGATTGCTTCCAGGATGCGCAAGGTCGTCATGATCATCATAGTCACTGGCGTCGCTTCAACTTGTGGATATCAGTGAGATGTATGTGCTCACATTAGCTTGGCTCATCATTGCTCCAGGGACCATCATCATCCATTTTCCCTAACCCCATTTTAAATATGTGAATTTTAAGTCAAGGCTACAATGTTTCCAGCAATTTGCATGACGCAATCATCTGGAAAGGTTTGGTACTTATTTGCTACTTGGGAATGGTGTGAAACCTACTACAGGGTTTTCTTTGAAGATATGAGGTTCAGTGGTGATCATTTCAGTTTAGCCTGTAGCTTAAACAAACAAAATATTGCAATGCAAATGGTGAATTCTAGCTGTTCAAATAAATCTCAGTTCTAACCAACAGGAGCTAATCCTTGAGAGAGGAAGAAATACAGGCACTTTAATGGTACGATAGAGAAATTAGGCAAAGATGGAACTAAAAGAATACAATGGGATCCAGTACTTAAACCTGTTCTGTTTTCTATCCTATGATGCCATCTTAATGCCTGATTAACCAGAGTGTTACATTTTATTTTACTATTATTAAATTAAGCCATACCAACATACATGAGCCATCTTGTTTTCCAGACACACCGTGTTGCTCCATCACAGAACTTGCCTTTCACACATTAGCTTTTATTTTTTAGATAGCGCTCAGGATTTCCTAAAAGGCCTAACCTCTGTCTTTGCTCATCGGTTTACCCTCCTGACACAACATGTCTCAGGGTTACCATACCTGAAGCTAAGAGGCCGGTTGATGTTGGCAACACGTAGCAGTGCATCCATTAAGGAACCCCCAGCTGTGTTCCTTCCTCTCGGCTCTCTTCGTGGGCTGGCTCAGCCTTCTGCAGCCTTCTGAGGTAGACCACAACACTGTGTCCTGCTGATACGGATTTGCCATATGAAAATGTCTTGCCGTCTCCTTAATGGAGTTCTGAAAGCACCTGAGCAATTTTCGTACTTTTTAACAATTGTTTTTATTTTCTCTTTTCCTCAAGAGCCATTGGTAATATGTAATATGGACTGAAGAGGGAACCATTAAGCAATGCTGGATCACAAAATTATATTTAATTTCAACGTTGTGCATTAGGTAGAATGTGTATTCACAGGAAATGGTAATTATGTTACATATTTTTGGATCACGTATAGGCTTGTTCTATGCGTACATAATCCTAAAGATCTTGTGGCATCATGGGATTTGGGATTTGGGACTATTACATGTAAATCTATAGTCCCTAATTGCATGTAAGCAATTTAAACTGTTCATGTGCGGACACATGTATACACCTAATGTGTGTGAATGCCAGATACAGGTATTATTCTGTTACAAATTAAGGCTTAATGTAAATGGCACCTATGTTTCCCTTGTTGGCACAATAAATGGGAAGTTATTTACGAAAATATAAGAACGTTTCATTAGTTTTGTTTTTGTATCTGTAACCTTGGCGATAGGGAAGCAACACGCTGTGTAAGACACAGCAACATATTAGCTGCTGGGAGGAAGGTAAAAAGTGAATTTATATGGATCTGTCCTGACCTCTGGAATAGAACAGAAGACAGCTAGAAGTGAGTTTATTCGATTACTAGCGATCTTTGGTGACAACCTGCCCTCGCACCCATAGTCACAGGAAGAAAAAAAAAAGACACTGAAGGTGATGTAGCAAGATGTTCAGCTCAACAGTGCCCCCCAATGGAGAAAAGTAATAGAAAGAGAAAAGGTCATATCTAGCAGAATAATTTGCGGTTTGAGTATTAGTTTGTTAGGAGTTTGGGTTTATTGAAAATATATAATATGAACAAACATCATACCCATGAACTGTCACTATGCATAACCTAATAACAATTCTACAATAGCCCAAAATATATCCTAAATTGTAAATACATTTACAATTTGTATTGGTTTGGAAAGTGGGGATGTGGGGGGTGATTGCTTTTCATAATCTTGATTGAATAAATTAATTTAACAACAGTTTAACTACAATAATACAGATAGTTCTGTGGTACATAACAGAGTACACAAAGAGGTAAAATGCCCTTCAAACACAACAGCCTGCAAAATAAATACAGAAATTAGGATAGTAATTCAAATCAATTGAATCTAGATCAAATATATTTTATTATAATAAAACAATAGTTTTATTATATTCAACCAATCAATGGTTGAATTGTTAACTGAATTGTTTGAAATGCATTCAAAGGAGACATGAAGTAGACGTAGTTTGTTTCTGAATCAACAGTCACTCATTCTAACCAAGAGCAGCAATGTTCTGTTCAGCACCATTGAGGAAACCCTTCTGCTCGTCCATTGGCTGGTCGTTTTTGTGACGCATTTTTCTACCCAATCAGATCAATGTTTTTATCCCGGTTTACGTCGCGGGAACTGTTACTAAACACATATTTAACAATACAGCGTTATTGATCCTATTATTTTAATGGATTGGCGAGTTGGGTTTTCGTGCAACATAACCCGAATTACATCCAACTACTGATGATAATCCTCTGGTCGGTCCTGGTCGACTAGTGACTCGGTGACTAGCGAGGTAGCTAGGTGAGTTAACGTTACCCACCAAGTCTGCTAGATGATCGTCTAACATGAGGGATGCTGTTAAGTTTAAAAACAAACTAGTTCACCACACGCTTCAGTTACTGTCTGACTAGTGTGTAGAACTGTGTTCTAGTGGAGGGGAAGCAACACTAGCTCTGATTTGCTACTCTGCGATACCAGAAGCCAACATGTTTTGAACCCTTCATTCACCTATACCCGATAACTTAACGTAACCTTCTTGACTTTATTCACTAACGTTACATTTACCAATGTGCTTATGTAAAGTTACTAGCTGATGTATAACGTTACACCTACTGAATGTCTCCAAAGTAAACCTCGTCTCTCATGGTGGGCTAGTAGGTAGGCTTCAATTACCCTTACAACTACTACCACTCACGTTACTACAAACCGATGTTGTCTACAACATGTCCTTTGTCCTTCAGGTAGTAGACAGATGGAGCCTCATCGAATGACCAAGGAGGAGCTTGACGATCAGTTTGAGCAGTTCTTGAAGGAGGTAAACACAACAGGCTAATAAACAGTTTAGCCTTCAATAGAAGGCTATTGCAACTCTTCGCCAGACTACATAGGTGTGCTGTTAAAAAAAACACGACCGTATGGCATGGTACACAATTGTAAACAGTCCTATATTGGGGAATGTTATTTATTTTTATTTAAACTGTTGCTTTACCTCAACTGTTTGCTTGTTATGCTACCATTGTCTGTCCATTATGGCACCAATTGGACATCCATTATGGCCCCCTTAACCATCCCTGGAAGGGGGCGTTCCATCACAAGATTTTTACTTTGATAATCAGGGTCGTTTTTCCTTGCTCGTTAGGGGGGCTAGGGTTAGGGTGGTGGTATAAAATATCTCCTGTGAATCCCTTTAAGACTGATTAAGGGCTTTACAAATACAATTCACTAGACTTTAGGCAGCCATCTTATACCAGTGGCCGTGAATCAGTCTGTTTCAGATGAGTCTGTAGATTTGGGTGGATCTGCTAAGAGGACCAGTGTTCTGGATAGCCTGGGTAAGGCCAGTAGAGAGAAGCCAGCCAAGAAAGCTGCCATTAGCTCCCTGCCGTGGTGGCAAGATGAGGACTATGATGATGACATCGCTGGAGGAACTGGGAGAGGTAATCCTTGAAGGTCTTTTTGAGGCTGAGAGGTAGTTCAGTCATACGTTTTGAGTGAGTCAAGCAAACCCATTTTTGTACTGAATTTCCACACCCACCAGAGGGTGACATTTTGTCATTCGCTATCATGCATTTTATAATTTATTAAATACTTTATTTTTTTTACTGCATTTGGCCACAGCTTTCATTGTTGATTTTCTTATTAGGACACTTTTGAACAAACCAACGAGATTTCCTCTTTGCTCCTATGATTTATGTTGCATCTAAACCTTTATCAGACAGTTTGTGAAACCTACCTCCAACCTTTAAAACCGGCTCTCACTTCTCGCTCTCATCACTTTATACGATTTAAGATTTACACCCTGCCTCAATAACATGATTTACTGCACAATGAGTGACGTCAGAAATACAGTTTATGGCACCGACTCTTCCACCTTTGCTTTGCCCCGGCTGTACTTGCTTCTTTAAACACAGATTTTTCTTCCATCTTTCTTCCCAGAAAATAAATCTGGCAAGGGTAGATTTATAAAGGTCAAAAAGCCAGGGGCTGAAAACACTGAGGATGACGACAAGCCTGGCCTACCTCAACAGGGTATATGACCTTAGTTTAGAGAGTAGTTGGTACATAAACCTCCCAATAGAGTAGAACCCTGGCATTTGAATGCAGGAATAGTTCAATCATACTGTCCTAGGCACTGGTTTTTAAAAAAAAAACTAAAACAAACAAATAGTGTTGCAGTCTGCATCCCACCATCCCACTTATTTGTCAATACTCCTATCCTAGTTATCAAGTGTTTTCCAACTTTGTTTTCACCGGCTTTTCTTTCTCCATTCCTTTTTGCACACACTTCCCCTTAAACTCCTCGGACAGCTGCCAGCCCAGAGCCCCCTCATAAGCCCATCCCCAAACCACGCAACACCAAAGCTGCAATGCATAAACTCAAGCAGGAGGCTCCTCAAACAGAGTCCAGGCGTTCAGACGGAGACTCCAGATCTGGTAGTCAGGGGAGCCCCGTACACACAAGAAGCTCCCATAGCCCACCAGGAGATGGCCACCCCAATAAGTTGAGCTCTTGCGATGAAACGCTACCGGACAGGGATAGCGAATCCCAATGCAGCGATGAAGATGGTAACCAATAGCCTCACCAGCATCCCCTTTTATTAGATTAGCCCAGTAGAACCAGCACCCCAGCATCCCCTTTTATTAGATTAGCCCAGTAGAACCAGCACCCCTTTTTATTAGATTAGACCAGTAGAATAGTACCCTTCTGTTGTCTCCCTTTCCTGCGTCTTGAGCAATGTCGCGTGCACCAGCTGAGTATCAACATCATTATGGAAACGACTGAATCATGACATTTCCTACATTTTCCTCTGATAAGGACTTTTGTCCCCATTTACGAACTACAGCCTTTATGAATATACATTCTACCAGCGTGTAATTTGTGTCGTGATTTAACTCCACAGTACTAAGTGCAGTCACCTTCATTCTTTGTTGGCTCTGGCTAGGATGCAACACATGACTCATCTTTCATTGTTTATGTTAATCCCCAGCTGTCTCAAATACAAATCTAACATCTCAGGCATTACTATGTTCTTCTAAAGTACATCACTTTTGTTCCGGAGCACTAGGTTCATCCAGGAGATCATTCCAGAAGTCTTCCAGGAAATCCCAGCCAATCAGAGAGGAGGAGGAAGAAGAGTTTCTAGGGCAAATGGCCTTCAGCGAAGGTCGGCAACAATGTGTGCCCAGCAGGGTTAGACAAGAGCCTGAGGGTGAGTGATGATTTGTTTTATCAAACAGAAAATAGGGTGGTCAGTATTTCTAAATAGCCTGTGTTATTCTTCATGTCTTATACCAATAACCACTTCACCTCAATAGCTGCATTCAAAACAGACGGAAAGGGTTTTGAATACATCTGCTGCAAGAGTTGACTATTCTGAACGATGTGTCTGACCTTGGCATTTTTCTGATGGAGTTACCGGCCACTAAAGCTTCAAGGAAGCTAACATGCAGTCTGTCACTGTTCGGAACCTTTGAAGGGTTTCTATTTTTGCCAAGAATCCATGCAACACTGTATGGTACTCCTTGTTCCGAAAGGACCAGACCATTATAGCTACACTTTGTAGTTCAAAGGCTCTGCCTTCTCGGATTTTCTTTTGTTACTGCGATAGCCTCGTTACAGATCAAACATATGGGCGTTTGGTCCCACATTAGATATTTCCCAATCCACTCCTTGATCATCGTCTAGTCTTTTCATTCACATATCATTCGGCGACAGTCATAAGATTGTTAGTCAGATCGTAGTCATCACATGTGAGGATGCTGAAGCAGCTCAGTTGTCCCAATTACACATAAAAAATAAAAAGCAAACATAAAAACCTGAAACAAAATCTGTAAAGACAAAGCATCTTTATTAATGAAGCAACAAGTGTTAAAATATCCAAATATCATCTGAAGCACAAGCCCTTGAGGATTAAAACTCAAAAACCCAGATTGGGAAAAAGAGAAACATTTAAACAAAGTGGAGCGACCCAGGGACAAGTCTGGTTTAGCTATCTTAAGTCTAGTTTGGGTTTAAGATTAAGGATGGTTAAGTTGTTAGAGTTTGACATGGGAAATTGTAGGGGTGTTTAGTTAGTTATGGTTAAGTTTAGGCCCAGTTGGTTTAGGAATTAGTTATTGTATTAAAAAAAATTACGTTTAGGTATTAGGAAAGAGAGTTTAGGCATTTTAGAGATGTTTAGGTTAGATGGTTAAGTTTAGGTACTAGGTTAAGTTTAGGTAAGCGAGTTTAGGCATTTGAGATGTTTAGGTTAGATGGTTAAGTTTAGGTACTAGGTTAAGTTTAGGTAAGCGTGTTTAGGCATTTGAGATGTTTAGGTTAGATGGTCAAGTTTAGGTATTAGGTTGGCAAGTTACATTAGGCATTATTTGATGTGGTTAAATTGAGACATTAGGGTTAGAAAGATTGTTAAGATCAGGTTGGCTCCAGTCTTGTCCCTTTAGTCGCTCCCTTAGAAAGAGGGTTCCCAGGTATCAGGGTTAGAAAAACAACAGTTGGGGTCACAGATATAGTGTACAGACAAATCAAAAGTTTATCTAAACATGCTTTCCCCACAACGTGGTGTGAATTACTGTACTTTGTTTTAAAAGTTAAAACAGTAAAGTGTTATCAGTATGGTGTGTAGTAGGCAGAGTTTTTGAGCTCTGAGTGGTTATGTTTGGTGTATATTGGAGCGTAGGTGTAGCCAGGGATCCTCAGGGTGGATGGGGAATAGGACACTGGTGTAGATCCACTGTTCAGTCATCGTACTCTGAAGTAAATTGATGCAAAAAGTAAAGTCAGTTTCACATTGTGCTGGCCGAATTAGAAGACATTTTGATAACCAAATGTGAAGGGCATTCAAAGGCTCCTATATGCAGTAACAGCACCATCTGGTGTCAAACACAGGTCATTATATTTAGTAACTTGGTATTTGATTTTATAGCGATTTACAGGCGAGATAGAACAAGCATTAAATCATTACAGCAACATCATCAAAAACGTCAGTGCTGGATTACCAGGTTTCTAATAAAATATATAATTTAATCTGTGCCTCCAGTTGCATTTGAGTAACTGCAGAATAAACACTTGCTATTACTGCACACAAGTCAGTTGAGATGTTCCCAGAGAAGACTCATCTTCAGATGTTTTATGAACATCGGGAGGGATTATGTTATTGCCATTTGATACATTTGGTCTATTTAAGAATGAAGTAACCATTTATCAAAGCTCTCACCTGGGTCGCTGCACCAAGGCCACCCATCAACTGCACATCCATCTGTTCTTCCATCGTCACCTGAAAGAAACAGCTTTATTGATCCCGAGTGGGAATGAGTCACAGCAAGAAGGGCAAAAAATATAAATCAAGGGTAGATATAGAAATGATACAAAGGATGGAGGCAAGCATTTTGTAACCGGGTTGGGCGATAATTCATTTTTGCCTAACCTTAAGCACGACCCCATATCAGTTAGACTACTTTGAGTAAGTGAAAAAAAAAGTCAAAAGCACACATAACAGCCTTATTTTGAGATGGCCTCGATATAGACAATCATTTTATACAACCGGGCCCCACCCAAGTTTAACCGCTGCTGGGAGTTGACCAACCTAGCAACTTAACAGGTGAGCTGTTAAAAGAATTAACCGCTGTACATTTATGTACCTTCTCTCGAATAAATAAGGGGGCGGGCTTGTCGTCCCTTGAACAGTGCTCTTCAGCACCATTGACTCCTATTCTGGTGGACCAAAAACCCAGCTACCATTTGCTGATAAACCCAGCTACTCTAGTGCACTCACTACCATGTTCTAAGTGATAAAAACCCAATTAGGTTAATTATCTAGTTAGAAATGCTATTCACAAATGGCTATACAACCAGTTCCTAACTGCAGTCCTAGATTTTTTTTTAGATCAGATTTACTCTATTGAACCTTAAATTGGTCTGAAGAGTTCACCTTTCCTGGACGAGGAGCTGGTTGGTCTTAACACCTCCAGCTGACCGCCACCGCAAGGACCTCCCGCTGACCGCCACCGCAAGGACCTCCCGCTGACCGCCACCGCAAGGACCTCCCGCTGACCGCCACCGCAAGGACCTCAAACTGCGTTGCCTCAGTCCCTTAACACACGTGCTCGATTTGCACACTGGACATTTTCTTTCTCCCCGTTAATGCAATCCAACAGCTCACTCAGATGTCAATAGTGTATTTTAGATGCACCGTGGTCTATGCTGTGCAGTTTTTATAGAACTGTAATTACAATAGTTATATTACTCTCCCAACCCCAAAAGCCAGCCACACATGTAATATACATCCTGACGCTACTCTAGTGGCCGAGAATGCTTTCTTAACAGCCCGTCAGAACTAATACATCTGTAAGGATTACTTTAGATTTGTACGAGGGGTTTCTGCTGATCGGTCCCAGGTGTCATTCTAAACTATTAAACCAACCCAAGAAAGCGATCAAGATGTGTATTCCAGTGTCTTACCCTTCCGCATCTGTAGAGCTGTACCACTCCTGGCCTTCCCTCCGACAGTGCCAGTCCTGAATTTGAGAACGCTGCTCTTGAAATTAAAGGGTTAGGGCTAACCCTGCCCCTGAAAAAATAAATAAGACAAGACTTTTCATACATGGTCTAAAGTCTTGTGCTTTTAGAGCAAATCTGTTGCGCCAAAATACATTTTAGAGCAGCCATTTAACTTAAGTAAATTGCAATAGGAAGTGGAAAACTTTACTTGCCTCCATTGCTGATCTTCGTCCATATCTTCGATTGGACTCTTGGTGAAATTCGCAAAATGATAAAATATTGAAAGGTAAAATTTGTCACAAGATTTTAATTACTACGAGTCTGATTTGGCCAGTGAAGGCGTTTAGGGTTGCCAACCTGAATTCTAAAAAGAGTCAACAATGTCAATTTAAATACATTTGCAAACTTCACAGAACAGATGCACTGGAAAAACGCCAACTACGGTTGTAACGCTGCAAACAGTCACATTGAGGAAACTATACCAAACTAGGGATGTGAGGCTCCCAGCAGTTGCGTTGGAGCAAACTAGCTTCCAAACTACGGGTGCAGAGCTCCCAACACAGTTGCAATGTAGCAAACTAGCTTCCAATCTACCAGGTGCAACGCTCCCAACACCATTGCATTTCCTGTACCCTCAGTCAGTGAGTTTAGATGGCTTGAACAAAAAGGACACCGCTTGAGGCAAATCATACATGAAACCGCACTGCACAGAATTAAAAAAAAAATCGTATTGCATAGAATGAAACCACATTGCACAAAATTTAAAAAAATCGTATTGCATATAATAAAACCACATTGCACAAAATTAAGATCGTATTGCACGGAATTAAAACCACATTGCAAAGAAGTCATCAAGCAGCAGTCAAACTTCAGCAGCAGTCAACAACAGCTTGCAAATGTATGGAAAGTTGTAAAAAGGAAAGATTATGAAATTGGGAGAGTGTAGAATACTGTGTGCATGTGTAAATCAAGCACAGTATCTAATCCAGGACATATCTCTTAAAATTCAAACCTTCTACCAAGCCAAAAAACCAACCATTTAAAACCAAACCCTAACAGGCCCACAGTCATTCGTCTAGTCAGTCTGACCGATTTTCAAAAAACACAAAGGGTCCAGTGGGGTTACGGATGGAGCAAAAAAAAAAAAAAGAGCACTTCCTTCCCTTTGTGGAGGTCTTTGGAGATGTCCTAAACTTCACACACTTTACAATTTCGGTTTGCCAGACTTCCATCCTGGATTTTTCAGACACGTGGCATTTCAAGTTCTTTGTGGATTCCTGAGGGAGGTAAAGCATCTGCAGAAGGTGCTGTGCCATTCAATTGTCAAATGCAGCATTGCACCGGATGTCATTTCACCTAGTGGATGTTCTGTGCTGTGAAACAAAAAAGCAATTGGCGAAAATAGTTGTATTCGCCAATTGGTCTACTTACCCTTTAACTTACGACTATTTGCTTTCAACAATTCCAGTTTTGCCCAAACGTACTTTCACGATAGTTGCAGCTGTTCTTCCATTTTGCTTCCAGTTTCCAGAGCATACACTTCCCAGTGTTCAAACTTAAGTTGTCCTTGCTATAGCGGTCCGCAGCGTTAGTAAAGTCAGTCGTTTAGTCGTCCCCAGTTAGGCCTAATACAAACACGTGTAACACTACACTCAAAACACAAGCTACAACACTGCACTAAAACTACAACGAGCGAAACCAAACTGACAGAGCGGTAAAATCCAGG
Source organism: Molva molva (assembly GCA_900323295.1). NCBI lineage: Eukaryota > Metazoa > Chordata > Actinopteri > Gadiformes > Lotidae > Molva > Molva molva. Next base: position 13,553 of record OOFG01060161.1, read on the forward strand.
TTAAGTTTTAGGGGAAAGAATAGTGATACAGCTTGTGAGAAAGGAGATGGGGAGAGTCCAATGTGTGCGGTGCACAAATTCACAATCAACAACTTCAACCAGCTTATGAAATAATAAACGTTGGGTGACTCACTGCGGGGTTCCTAGTTGAAGCTCCCCCGTTGGTGGCCACGTTGTCCGGATTGTTTTGTCAAAAGCGCACAAACCACAAATAAGCAACCGCGGGTCCTTTTTAATTCGCTTTGAGGAGCAAAAACCTTTATTGCAAAAACCCTAAAGTACGCCAAACGCAACCTCGGTTCTCGCAGCCCAACGCAAAAGGAACTAATGCATGGCCCGATATCACATGGGAGCGTTGTAGGCAGGTGCGGGGCGACACAGTTGAACGCAATTAAGAACTAATGAGAACGTGATTGGCTGTGAGCGAGAAGCTCGAGTGAACAATTAGATGGGGGGTGTTCACTTTCTAATGATAATGATATGCTCATTTTGCTTATTTGATAATGACAAAAAAATGTGCTGGAAAGTTAGAGACCTCTCCAAGACACATTTCTGTGTGTGTGTGTGTGTGTGTGTGTGTGTCTATGTCTGTGTGTGTTTGTTTGTTTCACCTGGACTCTGCATAGCCTCCCCCCCCGTACGTCCTGGCACTTAATGGACGCACTTATTGTACGTTGTACGTCCTTGCACTTAATGAATGCACTTATTGTATGTTGTACGTCCTTGCACTTACAAATAGTACTTAGCATTGTGTAGCATTTTATCCTTTTTCTTTGTTGTATACTGGGAATCGGCTAACCTAGCAATTGTTAGTGCTCGGCACTTTGTTCTATGAACATCCTTACTGTACCAACAGCGATATATTGTTTCTCTTTCTTCTGACAAATGTACTTATTGTAAGTCGCTTTGGATAAAAGCGTCTGCTAAATGCCCTAAATGTAAATGTAAATGTATGTGTCTATATGTGTGTGTGTGTGTGTGTGTGTGTGTGTGTGTGTGTGTG
>OOFG01060163.1:0-10038 GCA_900323295.1 Molva molva
ACACTTTTTATTTTTTAACACATAGTTTATTAACACATAGTTTTATTAACACATAGTTAGTTGGTTTATGAATACATTCATAAATCAAACAATCATTGCATTTCCATTTAGTCATTTAGCAGAGACATTTTTATCCAAAGTGACTCACAGGTGAGGCAGAGCGCAATCACACCTTACAATCAGGAAAAATATAAGTGCAGCCCTGCACTTTTTTTTTAAGTGCAGTTATTAAGGGATAGATTAATTATTATTTTGTAGAATTAGTAGTTATTATGCTATTTTGTGCCATTTGACATATTTGGGTCACACCAGAGAGATAAAATGCCTCCTATAAAGGCATAATTTGGCACTATGAAGGAAGTTCAGCATACGGATGTTTTATTACCATATTGTCAATATGATTACTCGTAGCTCATATATTTGGGAGCTTGTTGTGCACCACTTGTTTGTTCTTCTGAGGCCAAGTAACCTCAATGCAATCCCCCACAGCCCAGTGATGGAAATCCTTTGTAGATACTCCAAACATTACACAGAGATTTCATCTTCATTCACAAATCCTCTGGGTATATGGTGTTTCATATACAGAAAATGTAAGTTTAATTTATTTTAAACTTGTATCGTAATTTAGCAACTTGAAATGCTTTCCTCAAAATAAGAGATCAAAATACAATATTGGGCATTGGGCAGTGGATGCATTATGTATGTGTTGTTGAACTGTTGCACTCACTCAGAATTATCATCATTCAAGGCTCATTCCAGCCTTTCCTATAGTGTCCATTTAATGTCGCAGTGGCATTTCTTTAGAGGCTTTTTGTGAAAAACTTCTTCAAAGTTTGAAAAATGTACTGCCTGGTTACAAAATGCACAACTACATGTGGCCTTATGCAATATATTTTGAATGACAGCAATTAACTCCAGCAAGTTGTCGCCATGGTCACAAAGAAGGCCTTTACCAGCTATTTTCTGAAACAAATGAATCAACATGATAATCAGTAAGCACATTAGGATGCTGAATTAGCAAAGGGATAATGATTTGAACATGTACTAACTCATTAATGGGTTTTAAAACGGAGCTACATCTTTGATCTCTTTCAATGTTGTTCTAGGAATCAAGGCTTGGATCAAAGCATGCTAAGTTGATCTGCAACTCACACTTTTCTTTTATTAGATATTTTGTCCATCCTTATGTTGTGTGCATTAGATGTAGCTATGCTGCTAAAGCGAAGAAAAAAGAGATGAAAAATAAAGACCGTCAGTTATAGTGATGGTAGACTGAAAAGAGAGATTGCAAACAGAATTCTCTCGTCTGAATCTGTAGTTCTATCTTTTCTGCCTCTCATTGCCACATGTTTTTTCCCATTCACCTATGCACATGCATACACTACATGAACACACACCTAGCTGTTGCAAAGCCACTAGGGGGTGCTCATCTCTCAGGCCTATGTTATATCCCCAATGCCTCAAGACAGAGACCTCTGTCCTTTGCTAGGGCACCGTCTTTCAGATGAGATGTTTCACCAAGGTCCTTACTGCCTGTGGTCACTAAAGATCCCATGACACTCATTGCAAGAGTAGGAGTGCTAACCCCGGTGTCCTGGTCACAATCCCACCCAGGCTCTTCTACCAACATGGCCACCAAATCCTCCCCTGGTCTCTAATTGGATTGCATCATTCCTCACCTCTCCACTGTGATAGCCAGCATTCTGGCACGAACTGGCTGCCGGGCATCACCTAGGTAGATGCTACACACTGGTAGTGGATGAGGTGTTATACACCTACATGATCGTGGTTGAATGTAACAATGTATCCGAATCAACTTCTTTTATTATCATTAATTTGATTATCATTTTGGAAAGCATCTCAATAACATATATAAAGCAAAGTCAACTACCACTATTTTTTTCTACAACAGCTGCTGCTTTGAAATCACGGCTGTCAAATGTATGACTGTCAGATAGACCTTCAACTTTTCAATGTCCCTGAAGGATAATCATCAGCCACATGTATTGTGTTCTAAGGGCCTCACTTTATAGCCTTGGGAGAACATCCAATTATTCAAGCTTGTGTTTTACAAATCATGTTCACAATGAATAGCAGTCTGGCCTTGGCTGGGGAGCAATTGCTTTCCACATATGGGCACGGCCTTACAAGGTATATTTGTCATTTATTGGAACTCCCTCCCCCTTGCACTGATTGTTCATTTCATTTTAGAAATTTTGAGAAAGGCTTTCAATGGGCTCATGTCAGACTGATCTACAGAGATAAACTGAATGTGAAATCACAAGATCAGGATGTTCTCACGTAATACTAACTACTTAGTTACAGTAATGGGTTGGTCATTACTGAGTACAAGCTGATACTAAGGTGACTCAATTAAGACCGGCAGTCAAACAGCGCTTGCTGCGCCTTAAGTTTGAAACTCTATTTAGTATCAAGTAAATCAGCTTTCACAAATGATTCTGCATGCAACTGGGAATTAGTGTCATTTCAGTGATCCATGAAAGCTGGCAGCTGTTAGGTGTCATGTGGGGGACCCTTTTCCCCTCCCCATCCATCCTGACACAAAGCTGGTTGAACCCCCCTAAGCGGCTTTGGAGGGGTCACATGCTTGACAGCCTGCCGAGCAGATGTTGACATGTCTCTTTTCAGTGCTTAACACTTTGTTGAAATCCTTTAGCAGGTTGATTGAGTAGGAATACGTATCGATAACAGGCAGTTTAACCCATCTTAAGTGTAGCTGGTCAAAATGTATTTTGTGTTAAAACCTTCAACAGCCTTTATATCTGTCATGTGTGCCTTTGAATCACAACCGTTTATCTGATACGGGGCAGGGTTTGATACAATGACTGAACAGAGGAGCGTCCTATGGGAGCGCTGTTGAGGCATTTTCATAAACAACCAAGATGGCTACCGCTGATGTGTCTCATGTTTCGTTGCTATGATTGGTTTCAGGTTAATCCAATTGCGTCCAGAGGCCTTTTGGTCTGCGCCCATTGATAATGCCCATTTGAAATTGAATATGAACTGAGAGGTTCCAGACGAATATGCATTTGCAAATTGGTCTGGCGATGTCAGGCTAGGTCCAAGGTCCTGTCTTTTGTGAGGGTCTGTAACATGTATCCCATAATAATGTATAGGGACTTTAACAGGATCCAATGAAGGTGAAGATTTTTTTTAATAGATTATAGGGTATAGATTTGCTTTCTATGGAGCGTTGCCATTTTGTTTTATTTTTGCAACCTGCAGCAGAAACAATCAATATTTGGCACATTGGGGGCGGGAATTGAATGGTCGAATTGCAACAGTCTATGGCCAAAACTCATTCATATTCTAACCACCTTAAGGCCGCTAGAGGAACAACATGCTAGTCTCTAACACATGAGCTTCACAAACAGTGAAGTAATGACAATTGCAGATGTGTGCAAAGTCATAGGAACACAGCATATGCAAATAGGAAGTTCAGATTAAAAACGTCACGTTCATGATGAGGGAAATTACAGGTGCATTGTATAGGATTAAGTGGCATCTAGTGGTGAGGTTGCAACCAACTGAACCAACACTTCTAAACAGCGATTTTTATCCATTGGGAACATTTTGAAACGTGAGACATCTCCGGTTTAATGGCATTTTAGTTTGACTATTGTTTAGGGCAGGCTACATTGTTATTGGTCTCTTGTGTAGAAGTGTTGACCAAACAACGACAATATAGAGATATATACTCTATAGAAATATAGAGACCGTCTGCCCAACCGTCTCAAGGGCAGGTATACATCGCTAGACACACAAACTCATACCGGTGATCACGTCTTTAGTTCCCCACGTCACATCGCTGTAATTCAGAGCGTGAATATCTGTTGAATATCCAATATATATATATATAATATATATATATATATTTCCGGGGGTGGCACCAGGATGAAGTGACTGGGGGGGGCTGTTAAAAATTGTGAGGGGTACAATTGATTTAATCATGCAATCGCCTCAGAAAGGCTAAATAACAACAATTTAGCCTGAGATTAATTGGCTCTGCACCCTGCTTCCGTGAACATCCAGAAGAGTAGCAGTTTAATTTTCCTACTTCTGAATTGCACTGTCAAGTTCCTGCATGACGTTGTGCATGAGCAACAGGAAACATTCAGACACTGTCGCATCATCCTCATCACTGCTGTCGGCAGCATCAGCACCACTTTTGCATATAACCTTCCAAATAATGTCAGGACAATCCTACTTTCCCAATGACAAAAAAAGAACACTTCAAGGCAGGCTCACACTCCAAAATTTGCTAAATTGCAGGCAATAGAGATAACCAACGGGTTGGTACACGCCTCAGTATCTCTTTGTAGGGTATTTAAGTGACCCTGCAAAACTCTTTCAAAGATTCTTCTGTTTTGACTGAGCATGAGAATTCGCTAAAGATTTTAGGACAATGGATTCAACATCATAAACTACAGCACTGAGAATTCTGTCCACATTTTTGTCGTGGATCAAGTTGCATGTGCAGTTGCCCTTTGCGATGTGTGGACTCACTTTCAGTTTTTGAAAAATGAATTATGCTTGCCAAAATGTACAGATGCATTTCTGCAACATATGCATTAATCTGGCTGACACACAGGCCACTTGTTTCGGCGATATCCACAATTTGTTTGTAGATAGCGTTGCTGTAGCATGGGGTTCCTCGTAAAATTCCAATAGCTCATATTTAACCCCCTTGTCTTCGTATAAATATTGGAACGTGTATGGATATAGTTTGGCATTGCCCGAGTTTGATGCGTCAGAACAGACAGAAAAATATTGGGTATGTTTCAGTTCTGTTGCTAAACGCTCCTGGCTGTAAGGCACTAGGACTAAAGCTCGCTTTTTGTTCTTTCACATTACATTTTTGTGGCAATAGCTCTGGTGCTTCTTTGTTTTTGCACGAGTTTCCAGCGCTGTTTTTCCTTCATATTTAACTGAAACATTGGCGGGACACAAAATACAGGTGGCGGAGAACGGTTATCCTTGGGTTGGCCTCAAATGCCTGAATCACCCAGTGTGAGCTGTACTTGTAAATCGTATTTTTTTTTACGCTGGTGGTAGCTCGTCCGATTTTGTATTGTCGTCGTCCTCGTCCGTCGTTTCCCCCATTTCACAAAACCGCCAAAGTAAAAAAAGGAATGTCACCTCTAGCTTAACTGAACTGGTCGTGGATGTAGATGCACACAGCAGACTGACAGCCGCCCGGGCACTTGCTAGGCAGTAAGGTCAGCTTTTGTATTTCTGCTCAACCGATCAAGTATAGACATGGCCAATCATCGCTGTGGTTTCCCCGTTTCTACACGTTTTCTAACACAGGATTGAATGTATAGACATAACCAGGAAGAAAACAGAATAGCAGTAGAAGGAACCCAAGTGAGGTTTTATTTTAAACTGGGAAATTCTAAATTTGAAGTACATTTTCACACTTTTTTTTCCCAGGAAAGTCGCTCAAAAAGATTACAATCCCGGGAAAATCAGGACATGTGGCAACCCTAAATTGTAAGTTAGGAAGTTATCGTTATGTTACTTTATGGTTAATTATGGCAATTTCATTAGAAAGAAGTTACACGTGTATAAAACTTTAAGAAATTAACTTGTCCATGAACATGATTTTTGCCTGAGTCATGTCAGATAGATTTTCACCAGCAATGGTGGTGAAGACAACTCTCATGATCCCACAACGTCATCAAAAGATTGTTTTGATTGAACAACCCCTAGCGACAGAAATGACATATCATACCTTTAAGGCGCCATCTTTGATGTGCTTCAGAATTCACATGGCCAAGCTTGGCAAGGGCGAATGACTGAATGTATATATTTTCTCTTCTTATGTCACCTCCCGGGCTCGGTGGTTTAGTCCTCTTGATGGAAGATTGAAGAATACCAGCACAGACTTGCACTTCATTGCAGTGGGAAACAGAGATGTCATAGTGAACTGGGAACTGTCCCTATGGGCACAGTGCACTGAATGAAGAACTCATGAATCAAATGATGTCAGCCAGCTGCAATGGGAGCAAAATAAACCCTGGTTTTCCGGCACTGTCGTTGATTAAAAAATAAAATGTTATAACAGTTAAATCGTTGACACACTAATCTATTCCAGGGAACCACAAGAGAGATGACGATTCAAATTAAATGAGATAGTGTTTTATCGTGTCAGAAAATTAAATAAAAAAACATGATGGGAAACTAAGTTTGGAAAGACTTAGAAGAAAGTTCAGTGTGGTGTTCACAAACAGTATCAAGGTTAATGTTCTATCAACATTCACAGGTTATTGGTGTGGTTGTATTTTGGCAGAATTTGGTATTACCATACGTGTCTTGATTCGGTTAATAATGACACCATTCAAACCTTAATCATCTGTTAAGATGCCCCCAAAAGTACCTGTATATATTAAGATCAAATCCCTAGCGGGTTGAAGTTATGTTTTGATTATCCAGTATTTCAAAAGAAAGAATCACAACTTAACATTTCTCTAACAATATTTTCCTAAAACTCTGCCAATTGGATTTATAGGTTGTAAAGACTGAAGGGGAAGGCAATTTATCTAACAACCAAGAATTTAATACCTATTTTCCTAGCTGGGCGAGAAGTGCATCACAATCCCAATAGCTAACAAAGCTCTTCTGAAACCCCATCCAGGCAGAGAGCGTTTGTGTGTGTGTGGGTCCATGTACCTCTCCATTACCGATAACTGTCAGCTCTGGTAATTGACTCTTACAGTGCACTACAAGGCCCTCCCTGCAGACTCCACACACAATTTAAGCTCCTGTTCTGCTAGGACTAGGATGGATGGCTTAGGTGTGTGTGTGTGTCTGTATGCATGTGTGTGTGTCTGTGTGGGTGGGAGGGGCATATTCAGTCCCTTTCAAACACATTCAAGTAATTAGACTTTCAAAGAGCGAGTGCTAGTGCAAACACACATCACAATGGCCCGCCATGCACCATTGAGTCCCTTAGCTAATTAGGTAGGTACAGGTGCCATAACATTGACATAGGGCATCCGATTCAGATGTATCTCATCGTAAAAAAAACAAAAAAAAGATGTATTTTACAGATGCCTTTAGTCAGTTTAATCAATTTGATGGCGTGACATTGAACAAGCATCAACCTGTATATGGTGACAACGCTGTGACCCCTCTCTGTCTGCAGTGGGAAAGCATCAGGTGCGAGTCAAGGTAATAGTCACTGTCGTATATCCAATGCTGTTACGAGCCAAGAGACAATCTTCTCGTCCACCGATAAGAGTAAGAAAGCAAAGAAGAAGAAGGCTTTGCCAGTAAAGGGCAGCAGCTAGGCTGTCAAAGTGAATAATCATCACTGACAATAAGAGTTAGCTTGTTTTCTTTGCTTTTTGGGGTGCTGGCAGAGTTTTAGCTTGTGTGCGTGTGGGTGTGTGTGTGTTTGTGCGTGTGCATTTGCATGTTTTGCTCGATAAAACCCAATGTTTCTTTGAAGTCAGAAACTTTGAATTTCCGAAGTTCATTGCACTAGCCCCTGCCCCAAGTCACACACAAGCACACACTACCATCCCTGTCGCCACTAACAAACCCCCCCCACCCATATGCCTTCGCAAACAAAATGCCTAGTCGGATAGCTGTGGTTATTACTTCTGCCAGAGTCAATGTCAGGCCGTTGGTCAGACAGAGAGAGAGACTGAGAGGAGGAAAGAGAAGCCAGAGAACGGTCAAATTTAATATCCCCACCACACCAAACAAACAAAGAACTACATGGAAAAACATTGATAATGAAACTTTTTTCCCGAAAATATTTTAGATGTGAATTCAGCATATTTTCAGGCCATGTAGGTACCCAAAAAGTTTGGATGTATATTTTAAAGTTATTTAACATTCAAATCTATTCCACAGAACTTCCTTCCTGCATCTGACGTTCAGTAGCCCAGGGTCACAGATCTTGTTTGGTTATCGTAGCACGATTTTTGTGTCCATTATCATTTTGTTGCAATGTATAATTCACCCATGGGCAAATTTAATTATTAAAAAGTAACAATTACTAGCCTTTGTAAGTTGTTTCTCAGTCCTACAGCTGTAATTCCTACAGCTTTAACTTGGTTGTGCAGCACTTAAATTAGAAGTTTCTGCAATATTGATTGTTGTTGTGATGCGTTGATTATTTTCAGCCTCATTTGGAGGTTGTATTGGATAAAAGCATCTGGTAAATTACTAAATGTAAACGTACCTCAACCTGCTCACCACTTATTTCCCTTTCGTTCCTCCAGGGGAAAATACAGAGTGCTGTCCACCAAAACACCTTGTTTCTAAAGCAGGTTTGCATCGTAGCATAGACATTAAATCTGCACTATGTTACTTTTCTACTACAGCTATTTACTCGATTGAAAACATATTCATCCATCCACAAGTCAATCTATCAAGGGATTATTGTTCTATAAATTGTTTTATTCTGGTAAAAAAATTGTGTCAGAAAATGATTTAGCTCTAAGTGTAGCTAAATCTCTAAGGCTGTTAATAGGAAAACATCGATAGTGCAGGTTTAAGCTACCTACACACTCACTGACATGATGCACTGTAAGTCATCATCATCATCATCATCTTCAACCGCTTATCCGGGGTCGGGTCGCGGGGGCAGCAGCTCTAGCAGGGGACCTCAGACTTCCCTTTCCCGGGCCACATTGACCAGCTCTGACGGGGGGATCCCGAGGCGTTCCCAGGCCAGTGTGGAGATATAATCTCTCCACCTAGTCCTGGGTCTTCCCTGAGGCCTCCTCCCCGCTTGACACGCCTGAAACACCTCCCTAGGGAGGCGCCCAGGGGGCATCCTTACCAGATGCCCGAACCACCTCAACTGACTCCTTTCTACGCAAAGGAGCAGCGGCTCTACTCCGAGTTCCTCACGGATGGCTGAGCTTCTCACCCTATCTCTAAGGGAGACGCCAGCCACCCTCCTGAGAAAACCCATTTTGGCTGCTTGTACCCGCTGCACTGTAAGTATGTATTGTAAAAAAAACAAAAAAACTTATTAGCCTTTAATTACATACACATTAATATTGTTTTGAGATTCGGCAAGAATTGAGAGAAGGACTTTGTAGAAAATGTGAGGGAGAGGAATATGTTTCTATATAGCTTGTTTGAGCACAGATTGGTCCGTAACCAATTACCCTTGGATGACCTTGGCGATGGCATGTGAATTTTCAGAGACCTATGGGCAAAAGAGCTGTAACATCTCTACATCTCCCATCTACTTGTCTGCAGGCCACAGGGCAGTGTGGGATAAGATGGGTCCATTCTCGTAAATTATCAAAGGCAGAAAGGAGGGGAAAACATTTCCTGAAATATCCAGAAAAGCAGTAGAAATGTGAAACCAAGTTAAATGTATCTGTCCACATTTATATGCAAAATATGCTTGCTTAAACACAGATACCTAGTATAAGCTATCAGTCTCGATTGTATATTTACAAATTAGCTATGCTTGAATGCAGTAGTTATTTCATGAATTTGACTATTTTCTTAAAATATGATGTAAGATGACATTTGCAGCAGCACATCGTAATAGAATATAATGATTACACAGTCATGATATCAACTTAAATACAGAAATAAAAAATAAGAGCAGGATGAGACCATATCATTTGTCTTTGACCAAATATGGTATTTTACTTATATTTTTACTTTACTTATATATTTTTGTTTTTTAAATGTTTTTAGCAATTTTCTTTACTTTCTCAACTTTCCTATATTCTATCTGCATGTTCATCAGCACAATGTATTGTCCATTGTCCTTTAATAACACTGAACATCTATCCCTCCATTATTTTTATTGCAATCACACTTAAACAAAAATCCCAATAAGTAATTGAAAATTGATGCTCATGTCATTTTTCTCCTTTGACTCAGAGAGACTGTGTGCATGTATGTGTGTTAAAGTGAGGGAGTGAATGTGTTTAGAAGGTGCATATTTGTGTGTGGCTGTTAACCTGTTTAAGGAGGGTGTTTTTTCTAGTGCACACCTGCCACACACCTGCTAAACACACACACCTGTATGTG
>OOFG01060165.1:0-14353 GCA_900323295.1 Molva molva
CTCATTTATTCACTGGGATAATGCCGGGGGAGTAAGAGAAGACCCCGGCTCTAGTAAAATTATTCTTCAACCCTCAGCATCACTCTGTGGCTGTCTGGTTGTGGTGATAGCGACACGAACACCATGGCCAACTGCCAACATGGGAGCAGTCAAGCAGGCAGTCTCAAAAGGACTTGGCAGTCAGTCCTTTAAAAGATTGTCTGTTCTTTAAAAGATGTCTGTCCTTCAGAGCAGAGCGAAAGGTATGGTAGATGAATGTAAAAGCCAATGTTGGTTAAGCTGCACATCATGAGAAGGGTGAAGAAGATAGACTGGCCCGAAAATATCCCTTATTCAACGCAGTGCTGAGCTGTGGGGGTGACCTAGTTTCTGACTTGGATATCACCATCACAGCACACCCTTTTTTCACACAGCCATGTTTCCTTGGAGAAAATGGCCATGCAATTGCTTCCAATGCTCTTTCTCCAAGGTTTGTTTAGCAGTCATGCTGTGCAGTGAGTGATAACCTAGAATGTTCATACATATAACATATACATTTCTATTACTTTTATTTAGCATTCATATTTCAAACATTCATTTTATTCTATTAAATTCTTTGTGTCTGGCTTGGTCAATAAACTGTAATATCTATCTTATCTTATCAAAGTGACATTGTTAAAGTGGATTATTCTAAGATGTGAGTTAAATTCCTGTTCTTAACAATCCTTTGAGGATACAGATGACCGCTACATTTAGGGATGCAGCAATACTGCCACCAGTATTGCATATGGGCTGACACAATATGCTAGGCTAATACATGTATTGGTATCAGAGAATCTTGCGGATGTAGAAATCTGATACAGAAATACCTCATCCAACACCAGATTTTCTGATGTTTTGCCATAAGGAGGCATCTCAGATGTGTCCAAAAAAAGAACAAAAATGGTATACTAATGAAACTACAGGTCTTTATCAAGACTGATTAACAGTGCTGTATGTACGATTCAAGAGTTGTTACGAGAGAGAGAGCAGAAAAGAGCGAAAGAGAGCACGATTGTGAAACTAAACGTCCACTCCCTCCCTACATTTCTCCACCATTGAGAAGTGTTGCATTTCATGCACCTTTGATAGACAGGCAAGATGAATTCCCTGAACCAATCACATAAAAGATGCCCTGATTGGTAATCAGCAGATTAAAGTTATGCATGCATGCAAGTTATGGAAGTGTTATTCATGGATCCCCTAGCTACATCTCTTCTGTCTCTAATAGAGAGCCTTCCATAGGGCCTCTCATTACCCACAAGAACTCTATCTCACCCGGGGACCAGGAAATCGAATAAGTGAAGTTGCAGTTCGTCCAACACAATTGCTCAGCGACAATGTGTCCTCGTGAAAGTGGTGCTTGTGGTGAAATGCCATTAACCTGCTCATGGATTGTAACTTTCTCTCAAGTGGAATCGTTTTCTCCTCCCTTCAGTGTGTGTGGTCATCTCATCCACTTCAGCGGATCCTTATCTCACGTCACGCCTGATGAACAATAAAGTCTACACGCACGTTAAAAATGATTTACATCAGCTGGGATGTTTTAGAGGATTCAAGTATACTGGAGTTTTACTTTTTAATCCAAGAGTTAAATAGTGTAGCAAATGGCTACACTATTAGTAGCCATTTGCACACCCACTATAAGTGGGTGTGTTTTGGAGACGTTAGTTTTCCTGTTCAATAACTAAAATAGGCTATCACCCTTTTCATAGAAATTTGGTATCCAAAACTAAACAACTGCACACCTTCATGTTATCAAAAGCAACCTATAATCACATACCGCATTGCAAGTAAACATTGGTTTATAGCGCAGACCCCTATCGAGATGAATGATCAATACATATAACAGATTCCAATAATTATAGGTCTATGATTGTAGTTTACCACTATGGATGCAGTAAGAACACTGTGTTGGGAAACGTAAATAGGCTGTTACCTCCACCTTGTCCTACAACTTGTACAGTGTCCATGGTGACTATGACAAACATACCTGAATGTGATTGGTTAAACGGATTTATCCGCTGGCGAGCCGTAAAAAATCTACCTTGGTGTAGTAAGTATTAATAATAGGCTAATTTTGAGCATTAACAATTAGATTATAATTAGAATATTAAAAATAATAAGGAATGAAATTTGAATGGGATTATAGGGGAAGATTGACAGCTCTAGTGTGTTCATGATGTGCTATGTTTTGCAAAGTTCATATTTATTTTTATGCAATAAATGCACTTTATTTAAGTCACCATCTCCTTGTGTTTATTTTAAGTCTTGATATACCAAGTGAACAAACATTTGAACGCAAATATAAATTGCAGACCGCCTGCTGCGCCATCTGACCGAAGCCGATCACGCCAATATGCCATCCCGCGCGCCTCGTCCGTTTAGGGTTTTTTCTGTGCGTACCACCAGGCCTGGAAAAACATCTAGGGGAAACACTGCAAACTGTAAATGCCCAGTGGAGAACTCACATACACACATAATGTGTTACTCTGTTTAAACCGGAACTGTGCACAGGATTTCATGACTGGATCTGAATGTACCGACACAAAATTCTAAATGTTTTAGCTGACCTCTTTTTTTCTTTATTGAATTTATAATTAATAAATATATTTGTACTTGTCCGTGCTGTTTGTTTCTTCCTTTATACTCTCAGCCAATGTTCTCTCTCTAAAGCGTGCTACTACCATTGATGTGACGAGCTTATATTGTCTGCCTTATTCAATTTGCCTGCATCTGTAATTTCGCAATTACCACCTTTGTCTTTCACAGTCTGCAGCCACAGACCACGACAAAGTCGATACACCTTCACTTCCCATCTGAACAGGCAACTCAATAATAGCCCAACAAAGAGTAACATCCATGTTTAATGAGTTATTATCAGTCCTTCGCTCCCCATTCACTCTCTGACAGAGACACAGCATAGAGGATGTGAAGGAACAGGATATTATGATGACTTTAGACGACCAAATGCTTTTATCAGAGTTGCCATTGGAAGCTGATGCATGATAATTAAAATAGGGTTATTTTGCCGTCTGTATATCCAAAAGGCATTCGTCACTTATTTATTTTGATTTGCCTTGGAGTACTGCCAGAGTCGTTTGTCATGCCAGTCCTGTATGCAGGCTATACGGTATGACAACGGCTGTGGTTATATATAGACACATAACCAATAGCCATACCCCACTCACCAACGCCCATGGAATATAATGACATAGGAGTGGGTTGCACTTCATACTGGCTGGAAAGCTTTCTGTGGCCTTACCCCCGCCAGCCACAGTGAGTGCACAGGGAGGCTGGGATAGGGGAAATAAAGCACCTTATGGTCACCCTAAACTGCATAAGGCAGGGAGGGAGGAAAGGAAAGAAAGGTGTACGTAATGGGGGAATGGGGCGCTTTTCCAATCACAGAAATTCCAGCCACCGAGAGAATCCAGACGGAGAGGGGGAGCTATCCTAATAAAACCTCCATTTGCATTAAACAAAGACATTCCCGGTAGCCTCCATACAACGGAGAGAAGCTTGCAGGAGGGGAGGAATGGGAAAAATGCCATCTCATCTTTGCTGAACGCTCCAGATTCTTTCTGAGGTCTCCCAGGGAGCCACAGGCAGGAGCAGGCTCAGCACGGGCTATGACACATTGAGATGATGTGCTTTACCTTGGGGCTGTTGGGCTATGTGCCACGCCATCTAACGAAGCAAACACACACACTCACACAAGAAGCTCTCTGAGATGAAGAGCATAAAACACAGAAAACAAAAGCACAAAGGAACGGGTGGCAGTCCCTCCACATCATGCACAAGCGAAGTGAGCTATTGTGAATGTTATTATTTCTTGCCTGCACAGAAATGTATATTGTCCCTTTTGTTTCTTGTAACCTCTTGATGGCATGCCTTTCATAGAAGAAAACGTTAAACTCATCTTTAGAAATAACTCAAAAGGACGGCTTTAGTGATTTTGTGTAAAGTGTAATGGACATATACCGAAAATGCTAATGAATACACTGCAGTGTCCAAAAAGTCTAGGGTAGTCTACTGTGGTATTGGCTTTTGTAATTAGCACCAGCATCAGGTGGAACGTGATCTGCCTGACATTCATGAATAAACTGCCTTAGTGACTTTGATCATCAATTGGACAGGTGCCTTTTAACTAGCCTCTAGAGCAAAGGTTGAATGTATAAACGGCTGTGAGGTACTGATGTAAATCCGCAATAGAAGGAAATGTGGCGATCTTTAAATCCCAAAGTGCCCCAACAAATTCCTTTCACAAAATGTGTGCATTGAAAAATGCCAATACAAAATCCAGTCACCTCTTTGACATGTATCCTACATTTTCATAGCGAGAGATGGAATAATGAGTGGGGATTGTGGGTCTTGCCACCTTGTCAACTCCGGTGATTCTCAGCTGCTCTTGCTTCCACGGTCCAATCCCAGGAGTATGACTACTACACTCACCGCTGCTGAGCCTCTTAACCACTGTGGACATCCGGCCAATACCTATGATTATTCTGTTGACAGACAGAATGGTTCTGTCATTTGACCAGGATTTAATTTTTGTAATCCTTGGATCCTGAGATTTAAGTGGGGAAGTAGGAGTCACCAGCAAAGGGGAGCGAGCTTTGCATTACAGCTGCAACGTCTGTTTAACAGAGAGATGACGGTGACCTTCTCCGATGTCGTTTTGTTTTGCTCAATAGCAGTAGGCTATCAACATTTCCCATGTGTATGGGCGGTGTTGGATGTTTCACTATGACTGATTTAGGGCGTATGCTATCCATATGCAAGAAGACGGTTTAAAATGCGTGGCTACAAACGCTTATGTTTGTCATTTGTTTTTGATAACCTACAGTAAGCCCTCTTTGCAGACTTTAGGAAAAGTAATGACTGCATTGTCTCTTTGGATGATCGAAGTATTCGTCATTCATTCGTAGACATGAGGGTAATCATTAGAAACGTCACCTCTCATTAATACACAGCATTTTAAACTGGACGTTATGGATATTGGTTCTTATAACTGTTAAAATTGTAGTATTAAGCTGATCTCATTTAGACCTTCTCCAGACCCCATGGCAAGGATAGTCGGGTTCAGAGTTTACCTGCTTCTTCTAATGATTGGTGAATATTAGAAACCTACTCTTGCGTTTTGTCAACGCCTCTTGTCAGTTCCTTGCAGAAGGACGAGCAAACCACTATTTAATCTCAATTGAGTCACTTTAAATTAAACGTGCATTCAATGATGCACTAAATACATCATAAAAAAAATGCATATCACTGACTTAAAAAAAACACCTCTTTACTCTGACTTCACACTGTCGCTGAATCACACAAAGCCTAGGCTATAACGTTACTTCGGAACGAATACAAGTAAAGTGATGTACGCCTAAAATAATCGCTTAACGCAATAACTAATACCCAGTTTGCGCTCTACAAAGTTGAACACTCAATCTAAGATTTTACTTGTTTTACTTTAATCCCTTTTCCCTGCTCTGTCTCTTAATCCTCCAAACACGCCCATCTTTAACGAGGAGAGGAGATTGATAAAGAAAAAAAAAATCTCTTTACCGTCGAAGACCTTGAAACGACGATGGCCACGACATTCGAGATTTCTTTAAACCGGGCCGGTGCCCCGTGTCCACTGCATAAGTCCGGTCCATGTTGATTGAGCTGAGGTATTTCTCCGTATCCGAAAAGCCCCTTTGTCTCACGCGGTTGTTCTTTCGCACTACGAGCGTGTGGTGGAGAGGAGAGAGCGTCCCCTGGTTTTGCTGCCGCCACAAATGTTTCGGTGCTTTTGCACTTCCACCGGCTCCTCCGCTGAGAGATGCTGTCGCTACTTTTCCGCAGGTAGAATCCATCCCTGGTCGCGGGTTGTTTATATTAGGAATTAGGCAAAGAAAAAAAGATTGAACGTCCACCCGTGGCTATGGATAAAGCACTCAGTGCACTAGACAGTCTAGTCCACTATTAAAAGTATGGTGGGCAACTAACTTATAAAGTTGGTCACAGAGTGGTTCACGTTCATGTGTTTGGAAACAAATTACATTCCGTTAACTCCATGAAATTGTTGACTTGCAGAAACACTTAACGCAGCCGAGAAAAATACGCATACTTTTAACTAAACTGCAAAAACGAGATTGCAGGAACATTTAGCACAGTATTGCGTCGAACAGGACCTGACTACAGATGATTTCCATATGCCCCTTCTCTCTCCGATTTGGGGTTGCCGCAGTTCCACAGATTGCCAGTTTATTCATCATCCACGGGACAGACCACAGAACGAACGTGATCAAAACAACAATGTAGCCTAAACTTCCAAAGAGCGTGTACACTAGCATTAATCTGACGCACGCCGTGCGTAAATATCCATGGGTTTAGGGAGAAAGAAAGCTGTTAGTCCCGTCCTCCCTGCTTCCAGTTCCTCTGCAGGAGCCAGCCGGCAAGGAATATAGCAAACAGGATAATCCATAAACATGAGGAACCTACCTAAGCACCTCCTCTGAATGCCCAATGAGTGAAAAGAGGTGTGGAAGGGAGAGGGCCAGGTAGCCTGAGATGGGAAGCAGTACTATCCATATTACAGTGCCATTCTATTGACCACATGAAGAAACTAACACATTTTGGAGTTTGGCTTCGGAAGCTTTGTTATCTGCCCTTAATATGTAGCTATGATCAAAAGTCAGCAGCAAAATATTGTATTTTTTATTAAGAGCGTATCATATGCATATTTTACAGCGTTTTACGTAATGTCCTTTCAGGATGCATTGTTGAAGGATTGTGAAATGTGTTGTGCTATATGTGTGGGCGGACCACACCTTATAGGATAGTTGGAATATCCAGCCATACCTTATATTGCTATTAGTAAATATTGTTTCTGCTTCGCCATGGAAGGTGTGTGTGTGTGGGCGTGTTCTCTTTTCTTCCCTTCTAGTTCAAGCCCATTACGCTGGAACCCAACTAGATGGGAATCCAATTTCTCCGACTTCAACAACAGGAATGCAATCTTTCCCTCGGAGAGGCAGGCTGGCTGGAAACGGAGGTGGCAGCTAAGAACAATGGGGGGGGACAGCACCACTGAGCGATGTGGAACAGAACACACACACACACACACACACACACACACACAGCCCAACAGCCCAACCTAGCCCTGCCAAAGTTGCCACTTGCAATTTTCCAGTGTCCTATGGACCATCCTTCAATATGCCAGCTTCCCAGAACAACGATAATAAAAAGCTCTGCGTTAGCACGTCTTGCGTATTAGCGCTCACTGTAGATGTTACAGGATTTATGTGTTCAATTTTATCATCCTTAAAATATTGCTTTTGATGGTCTAGCAAAGCAAAGTCTGTGGGAGGGAAAAAACAGAAACAATGGTGAAATAGTCTGTTTATTCTGTGGCAATTTATAAAAACACTGAGTTTCGCAGTGTTTGGTTTTTATGACAAAAAAGGTTGCAGCCGCAACTTAAACACAAACCATTAAATAAATAACCCTGTCTAAAAAATACACACTTCATAATATACCATTAGAATTATAAAGAAGTAAAACAAAACACTTCCATTGGAAGGTGACCTGGAAGTCCAAATTTCCCCCTCACACTCTTCGCTCTAAGCAGCCTGTTTCTGGAAATCTGTCAAGTAGATTGTTACCACCATTTAGATAGTTTGCAGCATAAAACTGCCAGGTGGCTGAGTAAAGTGTATGTCTGTACAGTAGTATCTACCATGTGGTTGATGTAGAACAGCACACTAAACTATATCTGCAGTCCATCCTTCTGTTGCTCATATAACAGTCTAACATACCAACCATTTTGCCTGTTTAATATTTTAGCCAGCTTTTCCAAATCAAATTACCATTCTGTCGCCGTTCTATCTAGCTTCTACCTTTCACTGGCTGTTTACTGAATGATAAAAACAAGACAAATGCCATTATTATATTTTACCAAGTGCTAAAAGGTATTGTGAATCTCAATTCCCTCTGCTGGTTTAGATATTTTTGGTTCCTGATGTAGTCAGTCATAGCGCATCTCTCTTATTTAATACCACTGTAATGACAAATTGCTAAATGTTTAAGCTTTTTAACAGTAGGTAAAATGTGAAGATTCATGTGATATTACCTTTTCCCCTTATGGTGTAATATTATGTCTAGATAGAGTCATGTCATGTCACATTTAGTTTTGAGGTCATCATTTGATGCAGATATAGTTTCTATCTGATGCATATTATCTTTTATAGAACGCCTAAAAGCAAGTTACAATGTGTGGTGAAAATAGAGATAATAGGCCTACCAGAGCTGGAATTATTACAAAAGTGTAGTATTTGTAGTATTAATCATATGCGGCATTCAGAAAACCTTATCTTTCTGTTTTTCGTTTGTGGCTTCTATTCACAAATGTGTAATATTGTTATCTTATGATTTTTGTGATATATAAAAAAACGTTATTTTCACGAGCAGGAAGTGGGGATACCAGCTTGTTAAAGAAGACTTACTACAATAAGACTAATATGACTTACAACAATGTGACACCATGGTCAACTGTCTACTAAATTAACTGATGTATCACTTTAATTTTAAGCCTTTTGCCAACATACAAATTAAAAAATGTTGATGAAAGATATTAGATATTTGAGAAGGATATTATTATAAAGCATTTCACAGCACTTGCTGGGCGCTGACAACACTATTGGCACAATGTCATATAAAGGTCACTTGAACATGCAAATGATGTACCTTCATTTCAAAAAGGAGAGTTCATTATATCAAGAGTTGGAGCATATGAGTGGTTCAGGTTTTCCCAGTCTTACTGTTCCACAACACTGGATTCTATTCATTTTCTGTTGCCTTGAATTATAGATGAATGAAAGCTTGAAGCCAAGTGAAGATGAATGGCCATTGTTAGCATACCCCCCCAGCCCTCATTTTATTTCGGGGACATACATTTTGACTTTGAAATTACACATTTTGTTTGCTCATATGAGACGTGCAAAAATGTTCTTTATAATAGAACTGCTGAGAATCAAACACACACACACACACGCACACACGCACACACACACACACACAGGTCTCAACACACTTATTTATTTGACCTCCAGAATTTCCCTAGGGGAATCAATCTTCATCTTGTGTCATAGCTCAGGAGTTTAATCCATAAAAAAGTTTGTTTCCCAAAATGTATATTTGGGTTACATTATCAATATAAAAGGTACATTTATGCATGTTGTTAAATATTAAACAGACACAAAACCAACGCAAAAACACAATGAATTGGAATATTATTTTGTATGCGGTAAAGAATAGAGACAAGCGAAATAGATATGAGACACATCATGGGTATTAGGTTATTGCCTAAAACAGATGACAGCTTATCGTAGCTTTTTTCAAGTGTTCAACAAAAGGCTTTCCGTACAGCATTGTACTGATATATTGAGGCATTCTAAGTAAATAGTATTGTATACAACACACTAAGTACACAGCATCTTGGCCAACCGGTTTTCCTGCATACAGTACGAATGATCAGCATCATCATCAGTATTAGATCCACAGTGTGTCCCTGCAGTGCAGTGTCAAGAGCGAATCCAAAAATACACACAGATGTTTCCATGCTTGCGTGCGCGATACACCTTAACTCAATAGAGCAGTGCCGGGTATCAATTCAAATACCTTTTGTTTCCAACATGCTGGGAGAAAGCTGCTCAGTGAAAAATCGGTATTAATAAATGCATGTAAATGCCGCCCCTTTGACGCAGTTTCCCATTACCATCGTTATCCTGGACGTAAGTTAAACAACTCACTCACTTTAGTTTTTTTAGTTTGGCTCCAATTGTAGCTCGTTCCCAGACAGAAGCCACTAGGATGTTTGTAGTAATGAGATGTGCGTCTGTGTGCTCCGCTCTACATTGTTTATTCAGAGAGCAAGACGCTGCGCGGGCCCTTGATAGCTGGCATGAAGCCGGATCTTCAAGAGTTTGGGATTGCACAGTGAATTGCGAGGGAAGCACCAGCCTGGTTTTGTGGTTGATGAGGACAGATAAGTCCCGATCAAACAGGGTCGGAGCAAACAGAGAGACTTTCTGCCTTTTTATTAAACGCCTACAATCTCCGGTAATCCAACCCCACCATGTAATGATCTAGGGGTGTCCCTGTTTTAGAAGCCTCCTTTAATTATAACAGCTAGCAATTTCTTATACAATACCTTTTCTCAAAGGCTTTGGGGTTTAAAGGCTGCCTTCTCCCCAGTTTTTCTATTTGTCTACTTTGAATACTAGTTTTGGGGCAATATGACCATCAAGCTACATCTTTTTGCACTATGGGCTAACCCTACACAGTATTGTTAGGAAATGCATGGATCGTTTGTCTTGTGTAGTACTATTTTTATATTTTGACCTGAGTTATAATTATATAATTATATATAATTATTTTGCAAAATGGTACACATCAATGAGCCTGGAGAGATTGTTTAATTTGTTCTTCTGCAAACCTGCTCAGTTTTAATTAAAGGTGTAGTGTGTAGAATTTGGTGGCATCTAGCAGAACTGACTTGGCTGAAATGGAACATAATATTCATAAGTATGTTTTAATTAGTGTATATTCCCATGAAAATAAGAATCGTTGTGTTTTTGTTACCTTAGAATGAGCCCTTTATATCTACATTGGGAGCGGGTCCTCTTCCATTGGGGCCGACATGTTGCACCACCATGTTTCTATAGTAGCCCAGAACGGACAAACTGCTCTAGAGAGAACACGTTTTGAATTAAATTTTAAAAAGTTGTGTAAAGCGTTATAATGAGCGATGTTGTATATGAAATGTGCCACACACAGTGGCGTTAAACTATGTGTCCGAAGAAGCTTAACCCTCTCTCTGACCCAGACATCAAAACAACCTACTGGCCAGACGGAGCTCCACAGATGCCATTGCATTATACTTTAAGTGTCCTATAAGCTTAACCCTCTCTCGGACGCGGACATAAATAAGACCGCTTGTCAGACGGAGCTCCACACATCCTCACACACCCTGACGTAATACTGTAATGGTTACTGCCCCTTTTATAATAGTGTTGTAATATATGGTAGTTTGTGTTATGTGTTTGTGTAAAGTATAGTGTTGTCATTGACATGGTTCATTGCTTTGTTCCTGACTGCAATTACCGCTTGAGCAATCAATGCTGGATCCACCGATCCCCCACAAGTGTGTTGGCAAGGAAATGGTGGATCAAATATGTACGGTAATAACGTTATTAATAATGTTCTCCTCATCTCTAAATAAAAAAACACAGCATGTCAGAAAGGGAAATAATGGTTGCTCTGTGGTAAACGTAACGTTAACGATCATAGAGTTCAGTGGTGGCAGTAACTCAATAACATAATGTTCGCTGGTGTGGTAAACATTTCCATGGTAACGATGAGCTCCACCAATCACAGATGTCCCTGTTACACTTTGGTATTATGGATAATGTAGTACGTCTCTATGACATTGAGGATAAAACATATTTTTCTTAAAACAAGGTTGATATCATACAGACTTGTGGCTTCTACGGGAGCATATACCATAGTTTCACAATATCATAGCTCGTGGTAAGTCTACCATGGCTGGTTACGACACTAAGTCTAAAAATCAATATCCTCCATTCGAAACATGAGTAGGATTTCACTACCGGAACCTCACTGTTGAGCCCTATTCAGCTCCATGACTTGAAATGAAAAAATTAATCATTGCGTTCAATGTAAAAGGACCGTCATTTGTATGCTAGGACCTATAGTTTTACCCTTACAAACTAAAAGAATGATTACAATTCATAAATCTATCAAGGAACCTCTAAGCTTGACACTTGGCTACTCAATGCTGTCGAAGACGACAACATCATTTTGGAAGTACCTGCTGGTACCTTACACAAAACAGGCCAGTACAGGCCACCGTAGTCATTGGAAAGGGAGGGGGGGATTCAGTTGGTTGCAATCTGCAACCTCACCACTATGTGCTACTCAATATTACATACTGGACCTTTAAGCAAAACTTGTATACTGATTTAGATCAGCAGTTCCCTTTCTCTTGCATAATCTAGAGCACTGAATCATGCATTTCTTAAATCCTCTTAACAGTAAAATTTGAATGGCATAATAATTGCAGCCTCTTTTTTAATGGCAATTTTTTTGTGTCGATTGCCGTCATACACTTTATGAGTCAGTGACATGAAATAGAATAGAATCCCTTAACTCTCTTGTGATTGGCCATCTGTAGTTGCCAGCAAGATGTGGAGTGGGCAAAGCCCACAAAATACCAAAGATAATATGTTATAAACATATTTCCTTTTGGTGTGCAGTCCAATACGTCAATCTGTAGCTCCAGGTACAAAGTTGTAAGCGGTCCTGCTGGTTTCCAAGGTTTTCAATCTCGGGCCTGATGGAAGCACTTTCTGTTCCTGAGTGTGTATTACTCATGCAGGTGTTCCGGGGATTTTTTGTTTGTTTCCCTGCAGTTGCAGTGCTCTGTGCTGTCCCCCCACTGTTGTATTATAGGGAGATATATCCCTAACAATATCTTAGGACAACTGATTTGTTCCAACCAATACCTTTCCTTGAAAGTACAACTGTTCAAATCCCCCTTCTGGACCTTCCCTGTTTGTGATCTCTCAACCAATGACTAAGATCAGATAAGCCACCCTTGCTTCTGTCTCCAGCTTAAGTCTTCAAAGGTCAGCAGATGCTCAATGTAGCCGGGAATAAAAACACTTGCACCCCTGACTACTGAGAACTGTCCATACAAACCCCGGCTCTAAAGCTTCTGGAAATGCTGTTTAAGATGTTTACCTATGGGGATATTTAATCATGTGTTTAAGGGTTATGGTTGGTGTAAAAAGGCGTCATTTTAATTTTACTGAGCCCCATGTCAAAGTTGTTTGAGTAACATACTGTTCAGTTACAGTTATATATCTTTGTGATGCTCTTTTCTGCACCCAATGACTCAGCAGTAAAGGACTCTTAAGACTAAAACAACAATGGACCATAATGACAAATTTTTTATATAACGAACACCTTTTTGAATCTTTCGGATGCTTTTATGGCCCATCATCTCCCAGTTCTAACCTATTAATTTGACACCGTTTGACTTTATTTTACTCAGTACTGTGTCCGTGTCAACGGCACAGAAAGGAAAAGGGCAATCAAAAGGGAATAAAAAGATACTGCACTTATCTCAACCTCCAAACAGAGTCTGCCACTTGACAGGTACAAGTAATTTGGCCTGTCACTGCGAAACAGCGGCAGAATGCAGCACAATTGATCAACCGAACAACCAGGCATCACTCCGCCCCCACTCTAGGCCATCATGCTGGTTGAAAAAACACACACAGATACACTCACACACACACGCACACTATGTGAGGTTGAGGGTTGAATGTATTTTTCGTTGGCGCGATTGTTATTGGAAATTGCCTTATATTCACGTCGTAACTGATGGTATTGGTTGCTGTGATTTAGTTTGGCAGATTGTTTGTGTTGTTTATGGCCGATCTTTCTTGTTGTTTATTTGTTACGTGCCTGATGTAAAGAGACCGTCTGTCCTCTATGCTCTGTGTGTCAGAGGCGTGGCTCAGGCAGCTCCTCCACACACACAGAGCGCCACAGGTGAAGATAACCTGTGACTCAAGGCTAACAGGGGTTCTAATGGGTGTTTTTCCTGGCGACTGCATAATTCCAGCCAAAAAGATTACGTTTCTGGCAAGAAATATAAAAGAAAATTTGACATTTCCAATTCCAACTTCTGAGTATTTCTAAGAACTAAAAGTGAATTGCTCTTTGAAAGGGTTTACTTGCTATGCTATTATGCTATTAAATGATCATTACATTCAGTGGCATAAAATGGTCTTAAACGACAGTAATATAGTTTATCGCGATTATTTCTGGGCCAATATATCGTCCAACAAAAGCAGCAATCGGGACAGGCCTAAGCACACACGAATTACGCACACTCACACACAATGACACACTCCCCTGACACACGCAGAGGAGACCCCTCCCTACCTTTCAGTGTCAGCAGCGGTGATGGCGATGAGTGGCGGGGTGCGTAGCGGCAGGGTGGTGGGCCGCGAGGGCTTCGGGAGGGCCGAGTCTGCCTCCGGCCTGTGGGAGTAGTAGTACTGCTCGGCCTGTCTGAAGGCCAAGGGGGGCAGCTGCAGGGTCCTGCAGGACAACCTCCGCACCAGGAGGGGCTCCATGCACAGGAACGGCTCTGGCTCAGGGGAGTCTGAGGAGTCATCCTGGAGGAGGAAGAGGGGAAGAGGAGAGAGGAGAGAGGAGAGGAGAGGAGGGAAGAGAGGAGGAGGAGGAAGAGGAGTGGAGG
>OOFG01060166.1:0-11529 GCA_900323295.1 Molva molva
ACAATCGCCCAACCCTTGCTTATTAGTTATTTTAAATTGGATGAACTTAACTATAGCTGAACAAATGCGTTGCAGCTTTCAGTCAGTGCTGGCTGTATCATGTTACTGACCGGGTAGCGTCAATAATATACTAACTTGCTTGCCCACCCCTTAGTTAAGACTACAACAGTGTTCTCACATTTGCACAAGCCTGAAATCCTATAGGATAAATAACATCCCGCCTGTATTTCCCCCTGTGTACAGGGAACATAGAGCACAATGCATTTTGATTTATTTTTGCAAAGGCATGACATTTTCTATAAAATACACCATCACAAGCTCTTTCAGATGAAAACAATGATCCTGATCCCTCAAGCAGTTTATGGTGAACTTAACCTCAAGCATGAGCAACGTCTGGCGGAATGTGTCCACCTGTGAATGCCAGCCACGTCTTGTTTTCTGCTGTGCAGACAGCGCTGCTCACCCCGGCCCAAGCACCCTGCTTCAGCTGTCTCTGACTCCCTCAGCTCGTCTCTCTTTAATGAAACTAAAGCACCCTGCTTCAGCTGTCTCTGACTCCCTCAGCTCGTCTCTCTTTAATGAAACTAAAGCACCCTGCTTCAGCTGTCTCTGACTCCCTCAGCTCGTCTCTCTTTAATGAAACTAAAGCACCCTGCTTCAGCTGTCTCTGACTCCCTCAGCTCGTCTCTGACCTCTTTAATGAAACTAAATCATCATGCTTCAGCTGTCTCTGACTCCCTCAGCTCGTCTCTGACTCCCTCAGCTCGTCTCTCTTTAATGAAACTAAATCATCATGCTTCAGCTGTCTCTGACTCCCTCAGCTCGTCTCTGACTCCCTCAGCTCGTCTCTGACCTCTTTAATGAAACTAAATCATCATGCTTCAGCTGTCTCTGACTCCCTCAGCTCGTCTCTGACTCCCTCAGCTCATCTCTCTTTAATGAAACTAAATCATCATGCTTCTCAAGAGTGGAATCTTTTGTGATTTAGAATTGTATTTGTTGCATTGCAGAATATGATTGAGTTTCTATACAGTGGAGAAATAAAATCTTGTAAACATTTTAATTTTGGAAGTTATTAATATTACAAGTCCTACCCCCAGAAATCTAGTTCTAATCTAAAGAAAAATGCAGTCATATTGTTTGCTTTAATGGCAACTATTTTATTCACATTTGTATGGTAAAGCCAAATGCTGAAAACATAATTGAAACATGAACATAAAACATTCCATCATAGTCCCCTAATCATAGTCAATGTCTTTTTTAGCTTTCCTCTTTCTTGAATGTTGGGTTTCTAAGGCAGAGTTGAGTCAAGGGGGATGGGGGCGGCTAGAAGGTCTTATAATGTTTCGGCTGATTGTGAAAAGACTTGTATAAACGACCTGTAGTAGGAGAGGAATCCTAACAGTGTCATCTTCTACTGTGCTTGGGTACCGTTCCTTGTATGTGGGCAACATGGTCCGCAAAGGAGGACTAGATTATCATCTAGATGCGTCTGACAGATTTTATCCCCCAGTCCCCACAGACATTCCTCCAGACTCCTTTGAAATTATGCAAGTGTGGACAGTTATGCAAGTGTCAGCTAAATAAATATGATGTAACGTAAAAGTGCTGAGTTTAAGCCGGATCCTTTCCCACTGGTATAGGCTCCATTTAGTGATATCGCTGTAAGAGTCGACTCTCTCTATACAGAAAACCAAGAGCTTCCACATAGACATTCAAACATGTCCTGAATTCTTGGGATGGGATGTCTCTCCCTAAGCATTTCCCTAGCCATAACCTGCTGTTCATTAGTAAAGTGGTCTGAAACTATAGGGGGATCCCAGTTGTTATTACAGTATGTGTGATTGGTTTTACCATCACTTGTTTTGGTGTTTTCATTCTCTGTCTTATTTCCTACTACAAGTTGAATGACTGCTGGGTGCACATCTTTAACGTGCTCAATGTGTCCCAGGCTAGCACGCGATCCCAACGTTATGCCGTGTTTGGTGGTGTTAACTACTTTACGTTTTATTGTGGTAAACAGTACCTCTACTGTAAGCCCTTGGGCATGTTGGTTTTAATGTCTTGACAGAACAGCTTTACTGTGTCTTCCTCAGCCTGTGGGTTTGGGTGCGGCATCTTAGAGTGGCGGCTTCGCCTGGAAGCAGTACCGTTGTATTTTGCCTGTTTTCACAGTGGTCTCCACACTGGTTTACTGGTAGGTATGCATTAGCTAAATCAAGGTCTTAGCAGAATGGGAGTCAATTCCAAAAGTTACACTTATTATGTGTTTAGTAAAATCACGGTTTTTAACACCTTGCTGTTTCGGATGCAGATTAACCACTATCACATTAAATCCAAGGATAGGATAATCGGCTACATGAGGGTCACTGGAAACATATACTGGCACTAACATACTTGAGCTGCAGGCCCCTGTACCAATCAGTCTGAACTCTACCGGTGTCCACCCCAGAACAGGTATTTCCTTCTGATTGGCCGTTATTCCATTTCATGGTTTTTGCCCTGAGTTAATCTTTGGCTCGGATACTCCTGTGAGGCAGTGAGTACACCTTCATACATCCTTTATCACAGACGCCTGTGTGCCTGTGTGCCTGTGTGCCTGTGTGCCTGTGTGCCTGTGTAACAGGTGTGCCTGTGTAACAGGTATGTCATCAAAGCTACAGTTCACAATGTTATGCATACCAATCTTTTTTATCAGTTTGTTTTTCTGTTTGGCTGAAAGCTATTTGATGTTGCACCCCTCTGTTAACTTATTTGGTCGCTTTTCTCCCCTGCCTAAATACGGCTCGACTGTACTGAGTGCTTTGCAAAGAGTTTTCCCAATCCCCCCCTGACAGGACCGGGAACAGTAGTAGGCAGTGTTGACAGCGGCGGGACTCGGGTGGTTGCTGACTCACTGCCGATCCCTTTTGGCATTGTGTCTGCATCTGACGGGTTTCACAGGGCGATGGGACCCATCACAGGAGGGTTCGAAGGAGTACGGATCCATGTGGACGACGTGCTCCTCTGGGGTCTACAACGCAAGAACACAACAAGATACTGACCCTGACCCTCTGCGCTACAGAGGGTCAACATTTTTTTACTGAAACTCAGTAAAGCCAAGCAAAAGAAATCCTGTTCCTTGGTAATAAACAGTTTGGTCTAGGAATAGAGCCAGACAAAAACAAAACATAGGCCCGCCCAACAGACAGGAAAGGGGTGCTCTGTGTAATGGAAATGATTCACTATATTGGAACGTTTATCCCCAACTTATCCAACAGGGTTGGATTGCAACCCTCAGACTGAGGTTGACCCGCTGGGACGTGCCTCTCCCACTCGGTCAGACGCGAGGGGCCGACGCCCCCTGCTGCACAAATAAATGTGTTGCAACCTTCCACGCTGATGAAAGTGCTTCTACATTTCTCCCACCTGGTGCGCGGCTGCCATGTTCTGATCAGAACGGACAGCGTGTCAGCAGCAGCTTACATGAACCAACAGGGCGCTCCTCTGCTCTCCACCGAGCAGCGGTCCAGCTCTGGCTGTGTGCTCATCAGATCTGCTCAGCCTAAGAGCCCTGCATATCGCGGGGCCCAGAACTTCAGGGCGGGCGGTGGTCCTCGCCGAGACGAGTGGCGGTTACATCCCGACATTACAGACTGATCTGGCAGAGGTTCGGAATGGCTCAGGTGGACCTTTTCACGTCCAGAGAGAACACCCACGACAGGATGTGGTTCTCTCTCAGCCCGCAGGATCTTCCCACGTTGGGGGTAGACGATATGCCACGCAAGCCTTGGCCGGGGGCTCTCTTGTATTTGTTCCAGCCGCTTCAGCTGATTCACCCTCTTCTGGAGTGGATCAGATGGGAGAAACTGTCCCTCATTCTGGTGGCCCCTGAGAGCCGTTCAGCTCTGTGGTTCCCAGAGCTAGTGGTGCTCTCCTGCAGGAGAGCGCCCTGGCCAGTGCGGGTCAGACCGGATGCGCTTTCCCACCCGCCCGATGTGTCAGACGGGTGGTTTGGTTTCTGAGAGGATGATTCTATCCAGAGTGCCCGTGCCTTCCACTTCCTCCCTCTACCAGCGAAGTGGGGCTCTTTCTCTAATTGGTGGGACAGCAATCACATTGTCCCATCTCTCTGAGGTGGGAAGCGTGCTTGGTTTCCTACAGTGCTTACTGGAGAAAGGTTTGGCTTTCTCCACTATCAACTTCTATGCGGCAGCGGTTTCGTCTGGCCACGCAGGCTGTGACGGGAAACCGGTTTTCAGTCAAGAGATTCTTGCGTGGGGCTAGACGTGTTAAGCCTGTTTCTCGCGTACTTACACCACATTGGGATCTTCCCACCGTGTTGTGTGGGTTATCCAGGGACCCTTTCGAGCCTCTGTCTCAAGCCCCTTTGGATGCTCTGTCTTTTAAGACGGCGCTCTTATAGGCTTTGGTTTCTGCCAAACGTGCCGGTGAGTTGGCCGCTCTGTCTGTCAGCCCGAGCTGCTTGTTACTTAACGAGGACAGCTCCTTCGCTCTGCTTAGACCCAATCCTGCGTTCCTCCCCAAGAACATCAGTAATTATTTCGATCAAGGGATATTGTGCTTCAGGCTTTCCACCCCTCACCTCATTCTGGTGAGCCAGAGGCGGAGCTGCGGAGATGTACGTGAAACGCTCGGCAGTGTTCAGATCCACACAACAGTTGTTTGTGTGTTATAGCGACGCTGCCAAGTGCTGCACTTCTCTCTAGGCAGCGTCTGTCTTGCTGGATATGTGAGGGTGTTTGCTTTGACACAAACTTGTCTTTCAAAAAACAAGTTAGTAGGGTCATCAGAAATGTTACATTTAATCTGAATAATTTGGAGAGCATCAGGCACCAGTTGTCTCCGTCCACTGCAAAGCTTTTTGTAAACAGTATGATTTTTCCCCATCTGTCTTATTGCATAACAACACAGGCAGGTGTGACTACACTCAAGCCTGTGTAGTCACTCTATAAACAAATTCTAAAAGTACTAGATAAAAGCCAAGGGATCCTCATCACTGCAATATTCTGAAAAAATATAATTTCCTCAATTTTGATAACTTCTTATTTTACTCTGATGCATGCCTGCTATTTAGAATTATTCATAATATCGCAGCCCCTCCTCTGAGAAGATGCCTGGACTATCCCAGCAGTCGCAGTGGCAGAAGGACTGGAGCATCTACTAGGGGTGACTGGGTACAGTTCAGAATGACAACCTTTGGTCAATCTGCTTTCTCGGTTAAAGTAGTCTGGAAGTGGAATTCCATACCCACAAACATTAGAGACTCATGAAGCTTTGCAGTGTTTAAAACCAGCCTGAAGCTTTTGCTAGAGTCAGCACAAAAATGTCAACACTAATGAGCGCCTTGATTTATTTCACGCTGATGGACCTTTATGTATTGTGATGTTTTATGTTGTGCATTTACTGTACTGTGTGTATCTACTGTGTGTCTACCTGCCCTGGGACAAGAGATGTAAATTAGTTGCTCGCTAACTCTGGTGCAATACTAATAATTGTGCGCTGTCCCCGTAAAAATAAACAACAAAATAATAATACATGTTTAAATTGATTGAATACGTTAGTAAATTGATTGAATAAATGTTAAGGATAGGTAGGTTAAGGTTAGGTTAAAGGAGCTGGATCTTGAATTGCAGCGTTTGGACATTCATGAGCATGAGCTCGAGTGAAGGAAACTGAGAGAGGAAAGTTACAGAGGTTTGCGTCTCCAAAGAGCTAGAGTTGAAGGTCTCCTTCTGAGTCTCCACAGCCTTTTGATGTTACTAAAAATATTAGTTTGATTGGGTCCTTAAGTAGGACTTGGGGACGTTGTTTATGTTATTTGAGTGCGTAGCCACAACATTGAAGTGGCCTCAGGATGTGTGCACATTGCTGCTGCAATTTGTCTTAACCGGGAAGGGGAGGCTTATGCCTTTTGGTCCAGTGGGGATAGCATGATAGATTTGTCTGGTTCCCAGGCTAATTAGCTAGGTCATCCTTGACATATATTTGTTATATGTTACTTTCTGTCATCATTCTTTGTTGTCAGAGCTTCAGCTTTTGTAAATAAATCTCTAAATGCAACTTCACCGCCCGGCTTGGACCTCAATTGGACCACAAGACAACTTTCCCCTACGACACATCGTAAGAGCAGTGGATTCAATTGAAATCAAGATAATGGTGTTTGAATGTTATAGACCCCTCGAAACTTTCATTTGAGGGGGTTTAGTATCCTGGCCCCTTGCTCTCCATGAAAGCCACTGGAAACCAAAATCCACAATAGCCTTCTAAATATGTAATTAAGGGACTTATGTACATAATAGTAAGCATCTAAAAAGTTTTAGCTTGTGAAGCTGTCAGCTTGTGAAATGGGAATTTTCAAAATAGCAAATTGCATACTAATTATATACCAGAAAACAGTACTAATGTCCTACACTGATTCGGCTGCAGC
Organism: Molva molva; assembly: GCA_900323295.1. Classification (NCBI taxonomy): domain Eukaryota; kingdom Metazoa; phylum Chordata; class Actinopteri; order Gadiformes; family Lotidae; genus Molva; species Molva molva. The sequence continues at coordinate 6,431 of OOFG01060166.1, forward strand.
CTAGTTCTTATTATACATCAGTGACACACACGTTCCTCGATATCAGGCAAGGAGCGCGAGTAGATTTGGACAACTGGAACTCAACCCTCGAGATGGGAACGCGAGGGGAATCGCTGTGGAAGTACTATTGGAATGCAGCCGGGGTGTTGTGTCGTCACATCCACCCATGAGCCACCCCCATCCGGGTGAACGAATACTGATGATATTTAGAAGGCGGCCATTCTATTTTGAAGATCGATAAAGAATTCAGTGGTCCAGTCAACCATTTTATAGCTAAAGATATTCTATTCCATGCGTGGAATTACTGACCGAACAGCACACCGCAGTTCCTGCAGTGAAAGATAAAGAAGGCATCGACGCGAATAGATGAGTAGTGCGTAACGGGAGCTCCGGGTCGCGTTTGTGGAAACGCCATACACGTTCAACTTTGTTTCTCCAACAGCTCCCTTCTGTTTTGGTTGATACGACGCTTTTCTCGTTAGTCCTTGACCTAATTTAGATGGCAAGCTTCCCAGGTTCTCTAAACGAAAATGAAATAGGTAAGTTATATTTCTTAAATACAGGCCTATGATTACTCCGAATGTCTAACGTTACTTCAACTGTATTCTGCATTATTTACAAGTCACTATTTACTTTTCACTGTGAGACTTGGGACATGCTGCAGATGAAAACCATTCTGGTCTTTACACCGTCGGGTTTTACAGTGGTAGCCTGCTGTGGCGACACTGGTTTCAATACTGTTGTTGACAGCTATGAGAATAACAAAATCACCAATTTCCCAAAATACAAATTACGATGAGTGATGACAATTTTTTTCCATCGTTAATGTGTCTAAAACAGCTCCACACACTGCTCTGGCCGTCTTCAGCATGGCATAAGACATTTTTTATAAATCTTGATCCGTAGTCCCACTGTGCTGGTTGGATTCTATTTGCTTTAGTGTTGAGCCGAGACTAGAGGTGGACGTCGAGTAGTATCGGACAGGTATGTCTGAGGTCCCTCGTACTACGTTAACGCAACTTCTGATCTCCTCGTGTGAGCTGTAGGTTTACAGGTCCGGGAAGAGGAGAGGAACAGGCGGGGGTGGGGCGCTTCATTTCGTTAGCCTACGCAGAATCCGAAAAGCTATGGCTGTGGACGAATATTCTGTTTCCTTCGGGAAGGTTCCTAACTGAGTGAAATGACCTGGAAGTATTTAATTGGCAGCAACGATAAGATCTGTTTGAATTATCTAAATGCCAAGGAAAAGTGCTTCAATGCCGTCTTTATTATCTCCTTTAGCATAGGGCACACTGGACCATCCTTTAGGAAAGGAAAGGAGATAATGCAGTCATTCCTTGTGGCCGCAATATTTAGAGCGAATCACCATTCGGCCGTTCACGAAACATTTAATTTCCCACATCAATAATTATCTTATTTGTTTTAAAATGTCACGGGTAGGCCCACAACTGTGTACGTACAGACTGAAACGGACTGCAGTAACGTTAGTCTAATACCATACATATGAAAACACCTCTTCAAAATGACTGGCTTCTTTTTGCTCCCTCTTTGAGCCAAACTTTATGCCAGTTACCTAATGTTAAGTCTTCTACCGATTACATTTTCTCTATAAATGACACATTTCTTGATAGGGATAATTGTCTTTTAACTAGACATGTCGCCGCATGTGCATTTTCTGAAGAAAATTCGTGTGGTTGCGTGAGCCAACTCGTCGTGTGCGCAATATTCCGCGCGCATGCTGAAATGCTAATGCCAGCGAGGCAGATGAGCGAGCACGCCGGGTTTCAAGTCCTTGGGCCGCTTTGAGGCGGACTTGCGATTGATCGAACAATGGGGCTGATCGTTTTTGTTTGATGGCGAGTTATGGCGCCCCCTGTCGCCGAAGAGGTCCTTTGCTTTTCGGAGACCTGCTTACGCGCGGTTTCTATACGTGTACTAACTTTGACAACCCTGAGTTGTTTGCCTTCGGAATGGTTGAAGTCAGCGTTTTTTACCCATTGACTTCCATTATAAGAAATTGATTGCTGATCACCTGCAACAGTGGTCATTTGAAATTGACCCTGTGACGCCATTTTGTTAGCTATCAAAACGAAACTTTCCAAATTACCTAAGGGGTTGGCCCTTGATGGGCACACCAAATTCTAGGCCTCTGGGGTTCTCTGAAACGGACTTGGGATTTGTTGAACAATGGCGGCTCATTTGCATATTCGTCTTTTTTCGTAAATCGGCCATAACTAAGCCATTGTTAATCGGATCAAAACCAAAATAATACTGTAAGGTCGGGCAGTACTAAGGAGTATGTGTTCCAAATCGTGGATCATTTGGGCTTACGGTTCGGGTTTTACGATTTTTTCAAGGTTTTCCAAAACTTTCAAGGTACAGCAAAATCTATCCTGACGGACATTATGGGTCCTTGAGGCAAAAAGGTTCAGCAGGTCAAATAAGGCCCAGATACCAAGTTTCAGAATTTTTATTAAAACGGGGCGCTGTTCGCGGCCACATAGGTTTGACCACGAGTTATAGCGCCCCCTGTGGTCATAGCAGGACAAAACTTTTTGGAGACCTCCTTACTTCCGTTCTACATATGCTAATTTAATTTGACAACTCCCAGTTGTTCATTTTTCGAGTGGTTGATTTTAGCATTTTACCCATTCCCTTTCCATATCATTCACTTTCCATATTAAATATTAATATTGTAAATATTAATAATAAAAAAATATGCAAAATTTTCAAAATCGTAGGAATGGCACACTGTAGCGATATATGTGCAATTCTTTGCTATGGGCTACATTTTTATACCTGCACCATTGTAGGAGCAGATAATTACGCAAAATAAGGCGGAAGAATAAGAAAAATAATTAAAAAAATAATAAGACACAAGATAACAATAGTGTGGCTTGCTTTGCAACCACACTAATTATAATAAAAAGACACATGATAACAATAGTGTGGCTTGCTTTGCAACCACACTAATAATAAGGATGTTTCCTCCTCAGGTGAGGCCCACCTCTATGCGCGCGGTCCTTCCGAACTCAGACAACCGGCTCCCCGGCGTGTGCCGGCGCCTGCGCAGACGCAGAATCACCGTCCTGGTAATAACCTCCGTATCCACTCCGGACATATTGACTTTTACACAATACTACTGAAAAATACTTGACGAGGAAGTTAGTGTGGTCATATAGGCTATAGCCAATCCTAGTATTTTCTAAAACCACCAAAGATATTTATAGACTAAGCATATTTAAAGCTGTATTCTACACTGTCACTTCTATGAGTTAGCTCTATACACACACACACACACGTTCCGCTCAGAGAAGGCTGATTAGAAAACTTTACATTAATGAGCAGATCATAAACTGACAGGGGGTTAGGGGGTTAAGACAGTAACCATTAGGGGAGGTTAAATATGAGAGTTCATAGTCGGCAGCAAAATAAAACATGACAATATTCAGCAGAAGGGGATCCTATCTGATAAGGTATTTCTATTCACTTGCTGGTTTAATACAGGCCGGGGTTACTAGGTGTTTCTACATTACGGTCAGGCCTGGATATTTAGTTAGCTAGTAAGTGAGTGTCTCACTATCTATAGTGAACTCACCATCTCTTTTACATAAGTTAGTGAGATGACTGTATGTTCTCCATTATTTTACTACCACATTTTAAATCAAAGTCACGTCCTGACTTTATTAGCATTCAGTAAGGTACTACAGGTAAAAAGTCCTTTACACAAACATTGCTACAGTTAACAAGCCCTGAATATAAACGTTACTACATGTCACAAGCCCTAAACTTTATTACAGGTAGCAAGTCGAATGGGGCTATAAAGAGATATAAGGAGGACCAGGAGGAGCAATGGGGCTATAAAGAGATATGAGGAGGACCAGGAGGAGCTATGGGGCTATAAAGAGATATGAGGAGGACCAGGAGGAGCTATGGGGCTATAAAGAGACATAAGGACTAAATCCTATATTGTCAACAGAACGCCGTACCTCAGCCTAGCACACAATAAACGACCAAGCTCTCTTTCTCCCTCAGTGCAACTCAGACAAGTTCTGCTCCAGACCCGGTCAGTCCGGATCGGTTCGGCGGAGGTCTGGAGCTTCGAGTCCCGGTCAGTCCTGTCGCTGTCCCCGCGCCTCACGCTGCTCCCACGTCTTTATAAGGAGCTTCCTGTGATGTAATCACCCGCGTCTTTATAAGGAGCTTCCTCTGATGTCATCACCCCGCGTCTTTATAAGGAGCTTCCTCTGATGTCATCACCCCGCGTCTTTATAAGGAGCTTCCTCTGATGTCATCACCCCACGCCTTTATAAGGAGCTTCCTCTCATGTCATAACCCCACCCGACGTCTTTATAAGGAGCTTCCTCTCATGTCATCACCCCACCCCACGCCTTTATAAGGAGCTTCCTCTCATGTCATCACCCCGCCTGTATGAATTGTATTGATTATAGACTGTTGGATGTAATAACTATGTATTGATTATAGACCGTCAGATGTGATAACTGTATTTTAGGATTGAATATAGACTGAAAAGTGTCAGTGATATATAATGTATTATTTTTTAGTGTAATGTGTAATATTTCTCTATTTGTTAAGTTAAGCTAGTGTTAGTCTTTAGTTTGATAAGCTTTACATGGGATCACAACATTATGGTGTTGGTTACTGTACACCAAATTAAAACAAGACGCTCGGACGTACAGGTGTAGACCAGTATAGTATAGATGTAAAGTTAAACCAGTATAGTGTACAGGTGTAAACCAGTTTAGTGTATAGGTTAAAAGTTAAACCAGTATAGTGTGACGATGTAAAGATAAACCAGTATAATGTACAGGTGTAAACCAGCATAGTGTACAGATGTAAAGATAAACCAGTATAATGTACAGGTGTAAACCAGTATAGTGTACAGATGTAAAGATAAACCAGTATAATGTACTGGTGTAAACCAGTATAGTGTAAAGATGTAAAGATAAACCAGTATAATGTACAGGTGTAAACCAGTATAGTGTACAGGTGTAACATTAAACCAGTAGTGTACAGATTTAAAGTTAAACCAGTATAATGTACAGGTGTAAACCAGTATAGTGTACAGGTGTAACATT
>OOFG01060167.1:0-14555 GCA_900323295.1 Molva molva
ATGGCGAGCACATTCACCCGTATGATCGCTGGCCGTTACCCTGCCGCGCTACTGGCCAGCCTGGGCGCGGGCACCGTGGCAGCAGGCTTCCTGTTGAGTGACAGCAGCGCGCTGTTTGCAGAGGGCAAGAGAAGCCTGTACCCTCCCAGGTACCACCAGCACCACCTGCTGGTCATGTCACCATACACATACAAATACACACACAGATCAGAAATTATAAAATAGGGCTTGTATATCGCGACGTAACATCAATTCAATTTAAAAAATAATAATAATTCAATTTTATTTGTATAGCCCTTAAACAGTTACAGTCTCGAAGGGCTCAACAGGCCATATATTTATGACGAATCAAAATGACCGCTGCCATTTTGGGAGCATAGGAGCAGTGGAATGTTAGTTTTATTTTGGTAGTAAAGTTTTTGGGCTCATTATTTCTTAATTAATCATGAAATTATTTGTCATTATGGGGAGACATGGTTGTGTTTGAAACTGCCCCAGCGTTTCTCATGTGAGACGTGGCAAAAAAAAAATTTAGTTTAAGGAATATTAACGTTGGTTAAAGATTTGACAGTACTACAACTCTCTTGAGGCCTCTCAATATGGCGGAGTATTGCCAACCAAAAACCCATGATGCATTGTGATGTACAATATACAATCATATCATATACAATATACCCATATGCAATCAGAATGAACACAATCATATACAATATACGCTTATACAATCAGAATTGATTCAATCATTTACAATATACAATCAGAAAGTTTACCATCATCATCAAATATACACATACACAATCACAAAATATACAATCATATACAACATACACATATACAATCAGAATTACTACAATCATATACACCTATACACATACAATCACAATGGTGGAAGAATGAAGAGAAGAATATATATATGAGAGTATTTGTAAAGACTCATGATCTTATTAGTTATTATAACCGATAGCTGTTTTAAAGTTATGCAACATCACAACTAATTGGCATAGTCTAACACTGAAAAATGAAATCATCGTCATTGGGTTTTTTGTGTGGATATGGGATTCACAATATGAATCTGATGTCTCTCTCTCTCTCTCTCATAGCGCGGACTTCCCTGACCTGAGGAAACACAGCAACTGTATGGCGGTCGCGTTGACGCCCGCCATCTATGCCAAGCTGCGGGACCAGGTGACCCCCCAGAACTGGACCCTGGACCAGTGCATCCAGACCGGGGTGGACAACCCGGGACACCCCTTCATCAAGACCGTGGGCTGCGTGGCTGGAGACGAGGAGAGCTACGAGGTAGTTAGCGAGTCTTGAGTTTTCCCTTTTGGTGTCTGATTATTTGAGTTCTAAATGCCTGTGTTGTAGTGGCTAGAGGAGGGTCGCTCCCGGACCCATTAACTACCTTTTAGCTTTCTTTTCATCAAGTAGTGTGAAATCATTTATTGTATTGTATTAAATCCCCCTCTTGAATTCACCTACTTTTTAATCTTTCTTGCTGTGTTGATTTTAAATTGCAGCACTTTGTACTGCAATTCTGCATGAAAATGGTCTAACATTCATTGATTGATAACCACTACCAGCCAGAAGGCTCTGGGTTTTCTTATCCTCTTGTTAATGGCAGCTATATCAGGCTACTATATAAATAAATATAAATGTTTCCCTTAATCTAAGATGCAATGTAATTGCATCTGCAAACAATGTTTGTTTGTACGCTTATATAGTTCATGTTTGATTCCTCCCGTGTACCTTCAGGTGTTTGCAGAGCTCTTTGACCCCGTCATCAAAGACAGACACAACGGTTACGACCCCAGAACCATGAAGCACCCCACCGACCTGGATGCTTCCAAGGTGCCGTTTGTTGACAAATGATCCATCGTCTGTATTGGGCCTTTAGCGCTGTCCGTCACAGTGGCGTGTCCAGACTACCGTAGCTTAGTAGTGGTGGGCCAGGACGGCACAGCATAACAAGGGGGCACCACAGTACAACACTGTAGCTTTGCAGAGAATGTATACTTTGCCAAAAACACATTATTTTATCCAAGATACTGCCACTATCACGTCTCGATGTTGATTGGCAAGATCAAATCCTATCAACTGGCAGATCAGTTATTAAGTAGGGGATGATACGTACAATGACATTATTGCATTTTTTTTGAAATGCTCTTATTTTCTTCGACCGACGCCAGATCACCAACGGGGTGTTTGACGAGAAGTACGTGCTGTCGTCCCGCGTGCGCACCGGCCGCAGCATCCGCGGGCTGAGCCTGCCCCCGGCCTGCTCGCGCTCCGAGCGCCGCGAGGTGGAGCGCGTGGTGGTGACGGCGCTGGCCGGCCTGAAGGGGGAGCTGACGGGTCGCTACTACAGCCTGGGAGACATGTCTGATCAGGAGCAGCAGCAGCTCATCGACGTGAGTTCACTCACGGTCGGGAATCAGGATTGGACAGGCCATTCCTTCCAGTGCTGGGCTAGCTAGCTATTTGATTTGGTTAAATTCAATTTCATCACCTTTCGAAAAACGTCATATGTAGTCAGGGTATAACCTAAATCCTGTTTCACAGGAACCCAAAACTCTCCAGTGTTTTTGCTACACTCCTTATTATTTACCAGATCACTGTTACGTTACTATTACACCCTAATAGTACCGTCATGGTAGGCTGCTTGATGATTACAAAAGTTCTATTGTCTACCACAACAGCATTTACTACGGCATATCAGATGTAATTTGCCTTTTTTGACAAACGATTTGTTCATTCACACTTCATTCCCATCACCAGTGTTTTCAACCCCTGTTCCCCTTTTTGTTCAACCCATGCCTGCCCCCCTCTCAGGAGCACTTCTTGTTTGACAAGCCAGTGTCTCCCTTGCTCACCTCGGCCTTCATGGCCCGAGACTGGCCTGATGCCCGGGGCATCTGGTAAGGCCGCCAGTACTAGAACAATCCCTTACCTCCATATCTCCTGCCTCTACCTACTAGTAGAAACAAACAACGCAAATCATGTTTCTTCTTTTAGATTCCTAGTTTCATTTCCTTGAATCTAGCTGCACCAGACAGACCTGTAGAATATTCATCTTCCCCAACATTGTATCCTTCCTGATTATGTCGCCTCACTTCCTTACTGTATCCTTCCTCCCCCTTGATCATAACCTATGACCCCCGACCCCTCCTGTAGGACCACTTCCTGTTTGACAAGCCCATCTCTCCCCTGTTGACGTGTGCCTTCATGGCACGAGACTGGCCCGATGCCAGGGGTATCTGGTAGGTTCTGTAGGGTCTCCCTCTTAGGTGTGCTGTGTTGCTATGGTTACCTCCAGCCACTAACCTCTTTGTTTTACCATGGTTACCTCTAACCACTTTGTTTCACAATAGTAGCCTCTAACCACTAACCTCTTTGTGTATCAATAGTTACCTCTTAACACTACATTTTTCTTTGTCACCATAGCAACCTCTAACCACTAACTTATACGTGTCACCATAGTAACCTTTTATCACTAACCTCTGCGTTGCCATAGTTACCTTGAACCACTAACCTCTATGTGTTGCCATAGTTACCTTTTACCATAAACTCAACTCTATGATTTCTTTGTGATGTTTTGTGTAGAATTACAGAGACATAACCCTTGTTAAGTGTTGTTTAAGTCATGAGGGAAATTATTTCTTTGTCGGTGTCCAAACATTATTTGTTCTTTAATATGTTATGTCATGTTTTGACCAAAAATGACGTAATCCTGAAACAATAATGTTCTCTTTTTGTTTTTACTTCTTGGGTGCTTGACAGAGGCTATGTTCAAAATCTTTGTCTCCAATCTGCTCAGGCTTTGTTGACATTACAGTTGCATGGTCGTATCTGTTGACGATTTAGAATAACCCCCTATGAACACGGGCCAAATCAGATTTGAATAGCTCGGATTCCACTTATTTGCATGTGTTTATGCTTAGACTGCTCACATGAAAACTGGATCTAAAAATATATCTGGATTCATCTGGCCACTTCAGACTGCAGTGTAAACACTGCATTATAGCACACTTTAGTAACATGAGGTTGTGTTGTATTTCTATCACTTCTCAGGCACAACCACGAGAAGAACTTCCTGATCTGGGTGAACGAGGAAGACCACACCAGGGTGATCTCCATGGAGAAGGGAGGCAACATGAAGCGGGTGTTTGAGAGATTCTGCAGTGGACTGAAGCAGGTACAGCAGACCATAATACTCACTGTGTACCCTCACTCATAAACACAACTGTGCTGCTGACACAGTTTTGAACATATATTATAATATTATTAATATATTGTGCTCTTGATAGTAATATTTATCATTGGCTGTGACCTACTTTTAAGTATATGCCGGTTTATATAAAGATGTACTAAATAACTAACAAACTGACTGACTGACTAGCTAGTAGTGTTCACGTATAAAAGCACCTTGCTCTGTCCCCCAGGTAGAGCAGCTGATCCATGAGAGGGGCTGGGAGTTCATGTGGAACGAGCGCCTGGGGTACATCCTGACCTGCCCTTCCAACCTGGGCACAGGCCTGCGGGCGGGGGTACACGTCCGCCTGCCCAACCTGAGCAAGGTAAATGAAAACACTAGCCTATGCAGAAAACACAGGTTTAGAAACACACTGCCATCCAGAAGTATATAAACGTTTCAGCAAGGTTAGCTCATCGACTCCACAAGCTTTGATATCCGGCTTAAAAACACAATTTTATACACTGGCTTTTAATTGATGCTGGTGTTTACTGCCAACTGTGTTTTATTGTAATATTGTTTTATTTGCCTATTTGTTTCACTGTATTCACTATAATTTTTTATTTTTTTATTCTTTGTAAACCTTGTGCCAAATAAATAAAGTGACTATTGTTATTTGTTCACTGTTAAGTTTGAACCTGTACGTTGTTGTACGTTCAGTTGTATGACGTTACGCTGATTCTTGCACTTCAGGACACACGCTTCTCCAAGATCCTGGACAACTTGCGGCTGCAGAAGAGAGGCACGGGCGGAGTGGATACAGCCGCTACTGGAGACACCTTCGACATCTCTAACAACGACCGTCTGGGGAAATCAGAGGTACGTGTGAACTAAGTGCATCACTATACTGTCATTATATTACTTTACGACGATATTGTGTTGAGATTATTGTCTTTACAAAATGAAATGCATGCATATTCCTTTTCAATCAAGTTAATTGAAATTCAACATTCTAAGTAATACTGCTGTAGGTAATATTTGAGTTGTAAAGAGGGAGAGCAGAAAAGAGCAAGATTTTGAAACTAAACAACCCAAAAAACGTCCCCTCCCTCTATCCCTGTTTCTCCACCATTGAGAAGTGTTGCATTCACGCGCCTGTGATTGACAGGCAAGATGGATTCCCCCAAACCAATCAGTGAAGAGAAACCCTTATTGGTCAGAAATTAGCCGGGAGCGGCCTAAAATCAAAAAAGTCTCCTACAAGTTGAGGCAGGCGCAGTCAACTTGGAACAGATATTCTCACATAAAATTTCACTCACTAGTAGCTGACAGATGGCTATGGCTTTTCTTACCAATTACAATAGCTCATTTTTACCTACAGCACCTTTAACATCGTCCCGTCACTGTAGGCCTATATTTATTGCGAAGGTTTCATACCACTGCTAGCTTAATCTTTGGTTTGTGTGTGTACAGGTTGAGCTTGTTCAGATGCTGGTGGATGGCGTCAACTACCTGATTGACTGCGAAAAGAAACTAGAAAAGGGCCAGGACATTAAAGTCCCTTCTCCCGTCTCTCAGTTTAAGAAGTAATGAATTAGCACTCAAAATGACTTATTTTAGCATTTTAAGTCCCTCCGTCATGCTAGTAGTCTCTGTAGCAATGAAGTTTCACATCTCCTTCCATAGATCATTTCTTTATCTGCCCTATACAGCAAAACAGAACTTTGTTCAAAGATGATATAATTAATCTGGTTAGTTGAATGCTTCTACCTCAAATTATGGTTTGTTACTGTATAGATTACCTCAATAAAACATTCAATGTTTTGGGTTCTTGCTTGTTTTGCACTGCTTGTTATTATGGATTATTTTTGTTTTTTTTTTATATAAAAAAAATGTAGACTTCATTATCCTAGTCTCAATTTACTTATGTAAATTCTGTTTTGATTTCCCGAAATGAGTCGAGAAGAATACGTTTAATGAAAATCAGTCTTGTCAATTTATTTTACATTTAAAAAAAAAAGTATTCTCAGTAACAAACCTAAAGATTCAAATGTATTTATTTAAATGTAATTTAATGTCATTTTTTTTTACCAGGTAAAGTGCAACAAAACCAAAATAGACATCAGTAGAAAAACCGATGAGGAACACTATTAAATTAAGCCCACTCCAGAAAAAAGATTATCCGTAGTTCTGTACATATCGGTTACAAAAGCCCACACTAAAAACACTGTTGAATGTTACAAATAACCACACGCTGACGGCTAAACAAAGGGCTCTCGTGAAACACCATAAAGTCCTGCTTTTATGGCAAAATGAAACCGAAACATCATTTCCCCAAACGTTACAACAATGAACTTCTGCAAGGACAGGATATCCGTTCTTGGCATCTACGGCCACCCAGAGACAAAACAAAGCTCTTTGTTTTTTTTGTGTTTTTTTATAGTCTTTCAGAATGAAACTGAATAAAGACTGTCGGGGAAGAGTCCCTGCGCCCCTAGTATAACGGCCGCTTCTCCCCGTGTTTCCTCGTGAACTCTTCTGCGTTCTTCAGGAACTTCTTGCGGTCCTTCACGTATTCCTCCGCCAGGTCAGCTCGGAGAGGGTGCTCCGGCTGAGGGTTGTTCACCAGGTCTGTGAGCGACTGGATCACTGGGGGAGGAATGTCAAAAACAAATTTAAGCAATAATAATCTTGGGCTGAGGTAGATGGTTATTAATTTCTCGAGCACATTGGAAAAAGTTAGATGACATCTTTTTCTCTCCGTTGCCAAGGAGGAAAGGGATATTTAACACCTACGGCAGGAGTCAGACAACAGCGCAACCGGGAAGCCAGACTGCTGGTCTACCTCCCACACACAAAAAATGAAACACCTTCAAACCGAAAGGGAAATCTGATGCATGATAAACACCTCACATTTGTAGAGACGATTACAGTCATATACCACCCAGGCAAAATATGAATGACTGCATAGAAGGCGAAAGGAAAAACCCAGTGGCTTAAACTAGTTTCTCTCTCGGGCTGCAGATCAGGTGAAACCCCATCCTAATGAGTTTAAATATTTCACCTTGAGTGAGGCAATCTGTAGTAATAGTTATAGGGCTTGTAGATCTGAATCATCATCATGGGATTTTTTGTTGGCGATACTCCACCTTAGTGTTTTGCCACGTCTTAAATGAGAAAACGCTGTGGCAGTTTCAAACAATGTCACCCCATAATGACAAATTAGTTCACAATGAATTACCACCAATAACATTCCTGTTATCATTGGAATGCGATGTGACCTCACGATGTACAAGCCCAATAGCTTTGTATACCATTGCTACTCATTACTGACAAAAAAAAGGACACAAAAGCTATCAAGATCAAATTTACCCACACCAAAAAAAATTACCTTGGTGGGTCTTAGTGGCCGGTTTCCAGTTCTCTGAGGTGATGATGGGAAGGCACACTTGGCCCTTTTCGTCGATGTTGGGGTGGTAGATCTTGGTCTTGAACGTAATCTTCGGCGGCTTGAACGGATACTCCACAGGGAAGAGGATGTCGATACGAAAAGCGCCCTTGTCGTACGGAGGGTTTTCCTTGGTGAGAGGAAACGGGGGCGGGGGTTAACGTTTTGATTAGAAATACCGTCTTCAAATCGGACAGATCCACACCATTTGAGATTAGAACATTAAGCAAAGGTTGACTAAATAATACAGCTTTTGACAAATGGACAGAATATCCAATATTAACAAATCAACACGGTAAAGTGATTTAAATACAATCTGCACTTAAAGTGTATATATACGCTTACAGGGACGATGAGCCATTGCCAGTTCAAAATATTTGTGTCATCCACTTGAACGTTGTGGGCGTTTTTGGCGTCAGAGTTGAGTATTTCCTCAAGTTCCTGAATCAAAAAACATAATAAGATGAGACGTTATATTGTACATGATGTCCTCAGTTGCAACACAATCCACCCCTTCACGACGCTACTGCGGGCTAAATCTTGGGCTTCTCCACACATCCCAGAAGTTCGAAGTTATAGGATCTGCTGCCGAAATTTCCCAACAAACATTTGCTATTTCCGTTTCAGTGATATACTATTTATATATCAGTATATATTTATATACACTACTCAGCCCCAAATATATTGTACTAAACATTTAAATTCGACGGGCACGATGTAAACCACTTCAGCCCCACAATATAAAACGTATCAACATGTAGGACAACTAACGTTAGTAAAAGAGCCGACGAAGTCGACCTAAAACAATTACATGACATAAATTACGCAACAGATTTGCTGTTAACACAAAGTGCAGCGTTATTGTATACTTGGCCCATACTTAACTGCACTATATTAAGCCTCATTCGGTTAGCCCTCCATGGGTTAGCCTGTTACCAATTAGCTTCTAGCTAAGCTAAGCTAAGGAAATAGTCGACGCTAGCTAACGACAGCCAACGACTAATAACCATAAAACGATCCGTCGCTTTTCTCTTCCACATGCGTACTTTTGTTCCCAAACAAATCGTATCAAAGTATACGTTCACATAAAGGAAAGAACCGTAATTTTTATCGGTGAATAACGCCCGCTTTCGCTTTACCCTTTGTAGCCTCTTGCTCGCCGCCATAGCGAAAGTGTTGCCTGCCAGCAGATCGTTGGGTACTTGGACGGACCGGGTCACCAGCGGAACATCAGACGAGGAGGGTCAGTAGGAGCAGCATGCCGCCAGGGGCTTTGAAGCCATTCTAAATGCACAAAGTGCGCATGTGCGATATTGTGAGTTAAAATCTTTATTATACATTCATGGTTAAAATCTCAGACAGTATAAAATACCAATTTGAGTTAACAATATCCATATCCGCTTTTGACCATCCGACTAGTATCATGTAATTAAAGCCATTTAAAAAGTGTAAAATCGGACAGTGCTACAGTCAGAGCATAACTATTACCATTACGGTGAAATTCAATGTCAACTAGGCTCTATTTGTCAATCAAATATATGCCATTTATAAAAAATAATCATGCAAAGGTCGAAACAAAGGAGGATAAAGAAAAATATGATGATTATATAATAATCATTATGGTTATAATGATTCTTGCTTACTAATATATTAATGTGTTAACAAGGAACACGAATCGCATGTTACAATAGACAGGCATATACAAATAAATCAGAGATTACTTCATCAAGTAAGCCTATGCCACTTTTCAAGCTGCTGTGGCAGCTTTTTGGCACCAGATGGCCCAATTGCGATCATGAGTGACCTACATCATAAATATTTTTCTTGTGGAGTGAACTGCAAACTAGCATTTTGGTGTGGTCCGCTGACCGCAATATCTATGTATTACAAAAATAATGCACTTTTCAATATTCAACCTTTTTGGAGGTCGACGGCTGATAAGATAACTTCTAGTGATTTCAAATAAGTACAATTACTAATATATCGGACACCCTTTGATTTTCACATTTCTCAACAGGTCATAGTCAAATTGTATTAACTGTGACCACAGAAACAACCCTCCCTCACTATACATGCCTACGTTTCTTGTGTTTTGTTAAGGAAAACAATTTAAATGACCTACTTCTTTAACTGAAACCTTAAAGACCAAGATGATAGTAAACTGTTGAAACAGCGCCATCTAGGTGGTGTCCTCCATGATTCTGTGACAACCGTGTTGACAACAAACCCTTGTGTGACAACCCGAGATAACCCGAACTGCCACTTGAAATTCCTTGGCATTCACCTTCAAATCACATTGTACACACCTATTGTACGATCTAGACTCTCACTTATCCAAATTGGTCTATGTAATATAATAGGATAATACAAGTGTGATGTGTAATATGTTATATAATAGGATAGAACATACTTTTTTATTTTTTATATTTGACTGGAAAAGGGAACGAGAGATGTCCCATCCCTTAAAATTCGATGGGACCGTAGCTGCCTTTGAAGATGTTAGTGTTTTTTGTATTTTATAGATGCTTTACATTTTGGGGGATATCAAACAAATGTGGCAGTGTTGTGTGTGGACAAAATAGTGTGGCTATTGTGGGAGTCACATGTCATATCCCCCTTGTCTCGTCGACTAGATATCGAAATGTTGGTGTTTGTTCTCTGTGGTAACGTTACCAGTGAAACAAATGGTATCAAACATTTCGCAGGCTTATTCGGAGCGTTTGTGTCCCATTCGTTTCGTTTCCTTTGACCTCCCACAGTCTATTCAAGATGGCCGACTGAACGCCTAACTTAAACTACATACCTTTAATTAAACTAACCGTTCTAGTGCTGTATACTGTAGCAGATAACGCCATTTAATCGTCAAGAATGGCGTCTGTTTTTTGGTTGAACTCAAAATATGTGTACAACCACGGAGGACGAGGCGAGAGAGACGGAATGAAACCTTTCTGGTAAACATGACAACCTAACGTCAGCTGCTAGCTAGGCTCCCAACAGATACGTTAGCTGCCAGCCGAGCTACTAGCGGCTAGGTTATAGTCTAGCTATGCTACTAACAGCTACGTTAGCCCGAGCTAGGCTATAAAGAGCTGTGTTAGCTGCTAGCTAGGCTGCTAACAGCTACGTTAGCGCGAGCTAGGCTAGTAACAGCTACGTTAGCTGCTAGCTGTGCTATTAACATCTACTTTAGCGCGAGGTTATATCAAAACCGACAGATAAACTTGAACGACTTTCGCCCAACTGGTGTGTTGAGGACTATAACTGACTGTAAGTCGATCGGCTTGTGGTCTCAACCGATGCTTCAGTTGTCACTCAAATATTTGGATACAGAAGTCTGCTCTGATCAATGTTTGTTAACCTGTAGCTCTGCTTACGTTGGTTAGTTTATTCAGGAAGTTGCTTGTGTGTTTTTAGTTTAAAATGCGTGTCGGGCTGATGTCTGACCCTGTTGCCCATCTAAACAGCCGGTATGTTTGCATCGCCTTAGTACAACGTTATTCCGGTTTTAAAGTGGTGTGATGTCTTTGTGGCTAGGTTTAATGGCTATGTGGCGCATG
This sequence comes from Molva molva, assembly GCA_900323295.1. Taxonomy (NCBI): domain Eukaryota; kingdom Metazoa; phylum Chordata; class Actinopteri; order Gadiformes; family Lotidae; genus Molva; species Molva molva. The sequence continues at coordinate 11,198 of OOFG01060167.1, forward strand.
CAATCTATATTATCTCATATCAGATACAGGGAAATAAAAACAAGGGAGCATTAACTTTACGTACTACATTATAAAGTACACTACCGATCATGCTTCATTCACACGAACACATGCCCTGGTCTGTTGTAAGGGAGGTAACGTTAGGCCCCATGTGTTGGCATACTTTGAATCGGCCATACACTGTGTATAGAGCCTCTTGGACAGTTATTGTTATACCATTATTCTAGGACGTTTAGTTGTGGGATTATTTACATATATGCAGCCCAGTTATACTAAATGTAGTCTGTTAATTAAGATAATATCAAGGATATTAAAAGTAGGTTAGTAATGACATAACATTGTCTTGACCTGAGCAAATCAAGGACATTTGGGTATTACTAATGTTGGTCATTGGCAGAAACTAATGACCAACTATTTCATATTTGGTATCGAGATTCCATTCCAGTGCATTCATCTATTGAATTTACAAAGTATAGACCGTCTGTGACACATCTACGTAGCGATGTATTTGTTTACATTGTTTGTGCAGTGAACAGCAACAACATACTAAGCCATTTTAACCAATCATGGTGCAGTGCGACCAGGGTAGGGTGGAGTGTTTAAATTGAATGTGTTAAAGATCAATAATATGATTTAGGCTATGAAAAACAAGTTTCACTGATCACATTTCATTAGGCCTATTTACCATGATTTTGCCAAGTGACTTGCCAAGTGACTGACCAGTGGACTTTGGTACACAGGTTAGGCTTGGGCTGTAACTTTCCTTGGTAGTTCAAAAGTAAGGTATTGATTTAAAAGGTAATTTACAGTATTGTAGACAATTGAGACATTCCTGGTAATAAGTCTTGATCATTTCACTATTTCACAATAGTGAGTTGGTATGGGAGAAAGGACATTTCAAGTCAAGAATTTTACCGGTAGAACAATCTAAATACAGCATTTAAATTATTAGTGCTATCGGAAATATTGTCCCTATATTGAATCAAAAAAATATTTTACCTCGTTGGTATTGAATATCAACAAACCAAATTGCGGGCTATGCTGTTGCTGTATTGATTATCACTAGCTATAAACAGAAATGTTGAGAGAAGTGAAAAGAAAACTAATTATATGTTTTTGTGTCGTGTGTGTGGTTGAAGGATGTAGCAGTGTGGTGAAACATCCTCCCTGTCACACAGCATGGATAGCTTCTTCAAGGCTGCCGTGTGTGACCTCGACAAGCTGCTTGATGACTTCGAGCTCAATACAGGTAAACAACAACAACAAACACTGTACCTGTCGTATTTGGTCATGTTTAAGTCTTTTTTTTCATTGCCATAAAAGATGAACAACCCTTGTATGCCTCATATGAAAGTCTTTCATAAATAGGCTGAGGATTTACTGTTAAAGATGCAATGTGAGAGAATTTAGAATTGAGTGGAATCTTGTATAACAAAACTGTTGTTACCGTGTACTTCTTAGCTTACTGTATTTTCCTTGTTCGCCTTTTCAGAAGAGCTCGACTGCAGACCCGTGTACCTGAAGTCCTCTGCACATGCCGTCTCTTCGCCGGGCCCTCAGTGTTTACCTCCAGACGGTTCCACCACAGGGCCACCTAGCCTACCTGACCTCAACTCTCTCCACTATGGCTCCGCCCCCGGCTGCACCGACCGCTCCGCCAGCCACCAGCACCTCCACCACCACCCACACTCTGGGGTTGACAAACCCAGGGGACAGCCCCTCACCGGCGTGGACCTCCTCTCCTCCGTGGACCGCCGGCCAGCCAAAGGCTCTACCCCTCCGTGTCCGGACCGCACCCTGAAGCCCCAGTGTGACCTCGTCAGCGACACGAGCTCTGCCATTCTGGTCCGGGCCGGCAGCCATGACACCTTCAGGGAGCTGGACCTGGCGGAGAGACGGATGGAGAAGGAGGAGGAGGAAGAGGAAGAAGAAGAAGAAGAAGAAGAGGAGGAGGCCCTGCTGGTGGATTTTGCCAGCCCTGTGCTCCCCCATAAATGGGAGGGGGCCTGGGCCAATCGAGGCGTGGGCGCTGTGGATGCTGAGCTGCAGCAAGCGTCGGGTGGGAATGTGGAGTCGCTGGGTCAGATAGCGGAGGGATACTCTGCCTCCCTCAGCCTGCTGGACGTCATTCTTCCGGCTGCAGTCGATCGGAGCTGCGAGCCCGCCGACGATTCAGTATCCAATGCATCGGAGCCCCGTGATGATGATGATGAACATGAGGAGGTGGGGGATTTGTCTCATGTAGTCCAACAAGTGGGGAACTCTTTGGGCTACTGTGAACCCGCATGCACCCCGCCCGATAACACTCCCCACAACAACAACGACAACGACACAGTCTCAGAAGAGCCACCAGAGGAGCCAGCAGAGACAGGCCAACAGCAGGACAGCAGTGTGGCAGATTCCCCCTCCACTCCTGACACCTCGGACAGTGTCCCAGCGGGGTTGTCCTGCCTGCCCATGGCCGTGTCCATGTGCGGGGCTCTCGTGAACTCGACCAAAACAGCGAAAGACTCCCTGGAAGCCGAGTCAATGGGGGACGCCGCATCGGGGGTATCCGACAGCACGGAGGCGGAGTCTATTTCCCTCTCAGAGAGCGGCATGGACAGGTTCCATTCCGCCGAGCGAGTGAATCCAGAGGTCACTCGTCCCCACCGGCAGCCAGCAGGGGGCGGTGTCTCTCTCGCTCCCCGGCCCCTGTGTCTGGGATCCCCCGACACCCTCCCCGCCCTCGACATGGTTGCAGCAGAGTCTTGCGTTGCAGAAGAAGGCTCAGGCGACTCCCCCGAGTTCGGCTTCGAGTTCCTGCCCGAGAGCGACCAGGCGGAGCTCCTGGTCACGGACGAGGAGCTGGACGCCTTCCTGAAGGCCCACGCCGAGGCCGAGCAGGTGGAGGGGGGGGCCTTCCTCGCCAGCCGGTCTGGCGAGTGCACCCCTAGCGGCGGCGGCGGCCTCTCGTGCCTGTCTAACGGGGACGACGACCTGGAGCACCGGGTGGTGGAGGAGGAGCTCGGGGGCTGCTGCGAGGACTCCTCCGATGCCTCTCCGGAAGGGGAACGTAGAGCAGCCAGCGTTGCGACGGGCAAGCGTCTTGACCCCACGCATCCATCCGCCTCACGGGACTCCCTCAGCTCCTACCAGCTAGAGACCGAACTCTGTTCCCGTGTCAAGCCCGCCACCACCAACTTCCCTGTTCAGCCCCCGCATGTAGCTAGCCCTGATTTACAGTCCTCCTATGGAGGAGCAAGACCGAAGCAGCTCCACTGCCAGGCTGCCACCTCCTCCCCAGCGGCAGAGGAAGAGCAGCGGAACCCCACCGCGGCCAGCAGCACCGCCGACGTCCCGACCTCCCCAGCCGAAG
>OOFG01060168.1:6182-16467 GCA_900323295.1 Molva molva
GGCTCCCTAAAATGTTTTAGGTTTGCACAGCTGGATGAAGTGGATTTTACCCCTTCCTGAATTGTTTGACCAGAAGTCATCCCTGTACTCCCTATTCTATTAACCTCTCTTCTGTCATGTTCGGCAGTATACAGCCAAACAAAGGAGATTGACCTGCCCATTTGTTTTTCATAACACAAAGTCACTCTTCACCTTATACTTCCCAACTGAAACAGATTCAGAGGAATGTAGCTTCTCCAACTGGAAAAATAACCACTCCTTAACAGTCAATATTTACCATGTGTCCTACATTGTTCCCACTCCTGAATGATGATGACCTTTCGTGTTGACCTCTGACTAGTCATTCAGTTTTGTGGCACCACAACGCGTTGACAAGGTGTGTCCACTTCTCAGTTGCTCTCCCAGTGGAGACACCGACTGGTGTTTTGCTCACTAAAGCAGAGCTGAAATCAACAAAGGTAAAGTCTCATTTAGACTTGCAAATAGTGCCACAGGCTGCCATTTTTCAAGATTGGTCATCATCGTTAAGAGCACTTATTGCCGTAATGCATATAATTATGAATAATAATACATGCTTCTTGCTCCGATGCTCGGAAGGAAGCTCATACGTTTTTGTATTTGACCTTTGACCCTCAGCCAACACCAGCAGAATGGGCGTATTCATTGAGTAGTTTTGAACCATAAACCTGGTGTTTCTCATTTCCACTGTTACCCAGCGAGTGACAGATGCTAATTAAGCCCACATGTTAAAATACTGATACATACATTAATCGTCATGGTAGTTTCAGAAGCATCAAGCCTTTCCCTTGAGATTCATTTGAACTCTTCCTGAATACTTCCTACAGTTCAGGATGAGCAATATGAAGTGGAAGAGTGGTCTACCGTAAGTAGAAATCTGTCTCTTGTGTAATGCAGGCTAATAACAAAGGAGAATGACATTGTTTTTCTGATGTTATACTATGGCCAAGTCATTGGTAAATCCATTAATTTGCAGTAAATGCAAATTAAATTGGTTCATATTTACCCATAGCCTAACATTTTATTTTTACATACTCCCAGTCACTCTGGTACAAAGTTGTAGGCTCTGACAACAAATTAATTTGTGATTGTTACTAATTAGGCAAATTAATTAGTAAATGAATTAGTAATAAAAATATATATATTTCACATAGAACTATCTTTTTGAAGCAAACAGCATTGTACTTCTCCGTGAGACTAGTCTCAACAGAGATAATCTCTATATCACTACCCAGCTTCTGATGAGGTTTGCAACGCCATTGCCTTAGAGACAACTGCTGCCTCCGCCACTTTTCCCGTTGCGCTCTGAGGAGAAGATATTTTCCTTAGTGGTGGCTCAAACAAGTTGTGTGTTTGACGGTGTCCCCAGTTCGTCTGACTACTTGACTCATTTTTTTAAGGATGTAGTGGCTTTCCTTCCCATGCAAGTGACAACAATGAAAATGCTAAATTCAAGCATCAGAATGAGCCAACAAATGACTCTAAAATCCAGGAATGGCTCACTAGAAGTGTATAAAGGACAATAGTCCTGGGCACTACACCACAAGGATTACCTACCGCTCCTGTTGAATGCATTTGGATTGTCAGGCTGTGGTTTGCATACATATTTTAACTTTAGACAACTCATCGAGGTGGGAAAGCCATCCTGGTGCAGTGTCAGTTTCACATTTAATTATATTTTGTCACCTGTGACGAAGGATTCGTACTGGTTTGACGGACGCGCTGTGTGTATTTCTGACAGTGTATTTATGATGTTTGACTGACTCACACATAAAACGAGTTTCAAAAGGTGAGAATAACTTAACATCATAGGTGCAGTGACTTATTGTCAAGGAGAGGCCCAGATGTGGAGGAAAGATGCTAACATTATAATCCAGATGTAGACGGAGATGATCTGTTTGTCCTGAGACAGAATGTACTTTCTGGTTCCCTTTGTGGTTTTGCATGTGTAAAATCACTCCCATCCACCATGGCCTCATACCATGCTGTATATTTGTTCATTTCAAGCTGTCAGTCTTCACTCCTAGAAATAGAGCAACATGAGAAACCAAATCTGGTGGCGTATTTCAACACCACAAAATGTCCGGAATGGATTTAGCTTGTTATCTCTCCACACAATGGCAATGGTTTCATGTAGTGGTGAAGAGCTATGCACTGAATGAGCCCAGAATGATGATGGCCTCTGTGGACCAGCCAACATGGGTCTGGCTTCCTGATGGCAACAGACCAGCGAGTCTGGGATTGAACCAGAAGTGTCACAGGACAATTAAGTGCTCTCAAGCATTCCTGAACACTGTGTGGTACAAGGCCTAGGGGATGGGTTTCCAGTTTCCAGTACTGGCGTATGGTAAGACATGATTGTTCATTAGATTACTGGGTTGGCTTTATATATGTCTTGGCTACAACACATTCTGGATAGCCCCACAATGGACAAAACTGTAACACAAAAGGTTTATTATTATATTTTGAGTATTTTCAGCTTCATATCTGTGGTTATCCTACCAGGGACACATGGTTAGCCCTGGTAGGCTAACCATGTGTGTGTATACATACAAAAAGTTAGGTGGCTAAGAAAAAATCAGTTCAAAATCAACCCATAGGAACATATTTCCACTTATTAAAACATTTTACTTCATTCTAATCTTTCTAACATCTTAGATCTGCACTTATGGGACAACTATGGAAAATTATGTGCTGCCAGCAATCCCTGGCACTTGGGCTTCAGAAATATATGGAGGAGCCACTCAAAAGTGTGAAATGAGACCCCTGGGTGGCCAGGGAAAAGGCAGCCAACCAGAGAATTTCTTCTTTGAACAATGTCTTTTTTTTTGTTTTTTTCATCGATGGCTGTTAACCGTTATGGTTCCTTGTGTTTTTCCGTGTCATGGTGAGAAACAATCTTGTCAGCCCTTGGCCGTTTTCCAAGGCCCCTGTCCATGATTTCATGGTGACTGATGTTTAAGCGGTCTCTATAAATGACTATTTCCTTTAAGTTTAAAATTGTTTGTCCATTTTTTCAAGTGCACTCTGACGTGCTCGCTTTCAGTTTACTATCGATTTTGATCGTTTAAGGTTCATGAGTTTTCTCGTATGTTCAGCTTGCCTACTTGCAAAAAACATTTATTTTTTTCCTGAACTTAGCCTCAATTGTTGGAGAGTAAGGGAGAACTCTAAAGAACACGAAGTATCTTGGAAGACAGAGTCTGGTATCATTTTCACATGTGCCTGACGGAAAGTTGCTGAATCCACAGAGGAAGCTGGGGGATGGTTTCATTTGTGCGTTTGTTTTGAAGTTTGTCTGCAATTATCATGACCAAATCACCTCCTCTGGGCATTCGTGTTTTTTTTTTTTTTTATGTGAACATGTCATACACACACACTTCCAAGGCTGGTGCTCATTTGTTCCGGATTTCACTTGACTTCATGTCAGGATCAAACACTACTGCTCTCTGCAGCAGTTAAACCTACATTATATTCCCCAGGAGAAAAAATACCTAGGAGGTTGAAATTATTATTCCAAAGTCACTTCAGCAATGCTACCTAAAGTAACTTAGGATAAGCAGTCCATATAATCTATGAGAACATTGCGTAAAGGGAAAGTATAGTCCAGATGTTCTTCAATTCTCTTCCAATGTTCTTTAAAAGTTGTTGGCTGACACAACCAGCCAGACAGCTGAAACTATAGGGCTACATCCCAGTACACCCTGCTTACGTCACTGGAATATATTTTTTCATTGTGTGGAGGATGTGTGTGTGTGTGTGTGTGTCTGTGTGTGTGTGTGTGTCTGTGTGTGTGTGTGGTGTGTGCGTGTGTGTGCGCGTGTGTGTGTGTGTGCGTGTGTGTGTGTGTGTGTGTGTGTGTGTGTGTGTGTGTGTCTGTGTGTCTGTGTGTGTGTGTTGGGTGGAGTCATATGTCGGGTGGAGTATCAGTGAAAACAGATTGTTCAGGGGAATCTAGTATTACTGTTCTAATCTGCCTAAGTAGGGAAGCATAATAATTTATTAGAAGGAGTTAGACTTGACAGGGTGTGTCCGAGATGGTGTGATAACATGTTTGTATGAGTCTCTGTGTCTCGGCGATTCTGCTTGCATTGCATTGTGCAGTGCTGTGCATCTCTACATCCAGCAGGTTTCTCGATATATTTTCCGTTGGCCATCTGCAGATGATGTGCCTCAGCCTGTGTGGAAATGCGCTAAAGAGATTATGCTTGTACAATTTCACATGGAACCCTATTTTCTATTGCTGAGAAATAACCCAACATATTAAGGATGGATGCCTATATTTCCTTAGTAACAAATCCTGTTTATTGTTGAACTTTTCATAGGGATTGGAAATTCAAAGTATATGAAAAATGAATACATAGTATTTGCCACATAGACCAGTGCATATGTGCAGAACTTTACACCGACCTGCATATTTAAAATTGCCATGCAGGCAGTTGGCATTCGTTTGTAGTGACATTTTGGGAAGGGAATTGGAAAACGGCTTAGCAGAAATGTGGAGGAACAGGGGATTCTGGGGGGTTTAATATCTTCACCAACACCATAAAGTACTGCTGGTCCAGCCAATGGGAATTCATTGTTGTTGGGAATCCAACAGTGGAGAAATAGTTATTTTCATATTGAAAAATGCTTAACAACAATATTAACACGAGTAAGAAGTAAGAATAGTTGTTTTGAGTTTGGCTACGTTTTGTTTAAAGACGGAACATACCATTTATTATTTGGATGTCTTCACACTCTTTCATGAAGACTTAAATAGATAAAAGGATTTCAGTTGAACAGTTGAATAAGCATGTTGCAGGGTTTAAATGCTCCCCTGCAGCGGTTGCGATCCGTTAAGAAGTCTGCATGTATTGATCAGTAAGAGATTAAAGCAAGCTGGGCCTGCAGGTTTGTTTTCTCTTTGGCCTCATTGGGATATCATATTTCATATCAGAATATTCATATTGTATGCATTGTTTTACACAAATAACCTAGGATGAATGAGGCAAATTTTCAGTATATGTTATGTATTGTCATATTATGGAGCTCATTTGGCATCTGTTATTCTGTCTAATATATTCATTAGGTATCTAGTCCAGCTCTTAAGAAGCAGGGATATGTATTGCGGTTCTCTCCTCAGTCTCTTCTCAGGGTTTCTCATTATATCTATTTTGATTTATGGGTTTTCTTTTCTTCCAATTTGAGAATTCTAATTGAAATGAAATTGTCCTGTAAATTATTAAATTGTGCTGTAAATGTGTTCCTGTAAAGCTTTTGAAATTATACCTGTGATAAAAGGGATGAGCTCGATCTATAATGCAGAAGCTATTTAGCTTCTGCATTTTCAGTCATCTTCTGGCAAGATGGATCTATTCTCTCTTGTCAGTGTCATATGCACCATTATAGGCTAACTTCTTTGGGTGTGTGTGTGCGTGCGTGTTCGTGTGCGTGTGTGTCTGTGTGTGTCTGTGTGCGATTATGCGTGTTTGGATGTGTGTTCACTGTTTGAAAATATTGCCACAGATTGTACCAGTGTTTAGTATAATTAGAACACAGTGAAACCAATCATTAGCAGACCTGCCGTGTCAGTAAGCAGGTGGTCTTGCAGGCATGCAGACTCTTTTGTTTTTAAACATTACAATGATGAAGAGCGCTGCTGTAATAATTAAACGTACCACTTAAAGAAAGACATATGGTAATACAGTGTCAGAGCACTTTCAATGTGTTTCAATGTGTGTGCTTTTCATTTGATATGGTGCTCTTACTTAATGAGCATAAGGTGTGAGTGATGGGACGGGAATTTATTGTTTTGACCGTAGTCATGAGAAATCAAAGGCAACAGTACAACCTGTGTCTTGGGGGTCACATCTTGACATCCATTGCCCTAGGGAACCGTATTTTAGGCCACCAATAAAAGTTACCAGTGTCTATTTACAGTATCTTTCAAATGCTCTCTCCATATTTATTGAACAAACAACATGGTTTGGAATTGGCTGTGAAGCCGTTTACATTTCTTTAATTTGTGTCCATTAAATGAATGACAGCTGTGACATTAATTTAAAGAATGGATCCCTAAAAAGAAAAAAATGGCAGACTTCTTTGTTATTGTTCAGGGGGGAATCTCTGAGGAAAAGCCCCATGAAAGCTGTTACTATATATCTGACAATCACAAATTCTTGCTGTTTTCACTCATCAGTTGAAGGTCCTTGAGGAGGATTTGATCATAAACTGTAAATGCTATAATATATAATACACCCTTGTGATGATGTAAAGCAGTAAAAGAGACATTATCATGTTAAGGTAAATGAACAATAGAGCAATGGTGACAATTGAGTTTCTTGGTGTCTAGTCTATCCAGCAAAAAATAGTGTGCAACTTTTATAATTGTATTGTATAGTTACACCAATTAGTATACATGTATCAACTATAGACCAATCCATTTTAAAATTAACCAGACAAATGCTAACCCTTCATACAACCTGATAGGAACCTTAACAGGGCATACAGAAAAAGTATTGAATGCATAGAAAGGCCTTTTCACATAAGTGGAACCAAATGTTTTGAACAATGGTACAGTGTTGTCTTCTTTGCAGTAGATCAGTATCCACAGCCCTGGTCTAGGAAGTCAGAATGTACAGAACAGAACGGAACTGTAACTCCCCAAGACCACAAATCCACAAGAAGACATACACACATGTACAAGTACTTGCACACGCACACACGCACACGCACACACACACACACACACATAAATGGGTCTCCTACTATGGTTACAACATTAGATGTTCATTAGTTGTCCTGACATGCACTCTGAAATGTGCTATCAATTTCACGATGAACATTAATCATGTAGACTATGAATCCACCTACAACGGGTTAGGCAATACACCTTACCCTATGAAGGTCTTCAAACAATCCATTTCCAGTGTAATGTAGTGTCCAGATGTTTTCGGTTTCAGTCAAACCACATGCGTTTAGTTAACTTAAAGCAGGAGTGGTGCGGCAGTTAAAGGTCTGACGGTGGGGTAGACAATACAGCTACTGGGTAACAAAGATGTGAAAGACTTCAGACCAAGAGGCAGAGAATTCATCATGGATTATCAACTCAATCTGCACAAGAAAACTGACTGACAGACCATTTGAACATTGAAGAGAGAGAAGGGATTTAAAATGATAGTGAGGAAACAGAAACCTGAGTCATAATTGAAAGCAATTACAGGGTTTTTCCCTGGGTCAGAATGGGCATTTGGGGAGTGACTATGCAACAATGGCATCGCCAGATGAATTGCAAACTGCAATTAGTCTGGAACCTCTCCGTTCATTTTCGATGACCAAGAAGGTGACCATCACCAGAAGGCGCAGACCAAAATGCCTCTGGAAGCAATTGGATAGGCCTACAACCAATCATAGCAACAAAATGGGTGACGCAGCACTTAGCGACGAAAAAAAAACATATTTCTTCTCAACAAAAGCTTTAAGTGCAGTCGTTTGTTCTTCTTTTAGTGAAAATATATCGTCCAGTTCGTTTAATACTGTCTCGGTAGCGTAATCAATCAGCGTAATCGGTTTTGATTGGTCGGACTATCTCGTACCGGGTAGAAATCTTTTTGTATGGGAGGGGAGCCAGACCTTATCTGCAGAGCAAATGAGACATGAGCGCACGAGATTCGTCTGGTTCCAAGGCTATGACTAAGCACAACAGTAAGCATGATCAGTCTGCGTACAGTAAAAGCAAAGAGTCCGTTTTACCTTATTTGAAAGAAATCTATGCATTTTCCTGTTATTTAGGACAATTTGGTAGACAAAAATATAATATTATGCTCTGAGTTAATTAACACCATTAACAAAACTGGTTAAAAAAAATGGTATCACAACATTGAAAGGATCAGGCAATTGCAGTGGTTACATCTTCAGAATGTGACTACTGCAATTGACCTGGTCCTGGTTCCAAGCTTACTAATCATTTGTATTCACCAATTTATAAAAGCCAATATTCATTTGTGATACCTCCTCGTGGGTTAGGGTGTGAGTGTTTAAAAATCAAAGGTCCTTTTCATAAGACAATAATTTCAAAAGTCCAAATAGAAAGATAACAGCCCTGTGAAAGTAGGAGTGGTCTGTGAAGTTACCTGTGCAACTAGTAGAACATGGGGCTTTGAATCTTGTCTAATGCCCACTGATTATATTCTGCTTACTCACACTCACCTCTTCTGCATGTAAAAAATAAATATTCAAATGCTACAGCCGAAAGCGTTCGTACACGCCAAGGTTTTTTCTCCATAAACTAAACTTCTTTGGAACAGATTTTGTTTCACTAGCCGGACACAGCTTATGACATTCAGTTTGACCATTTCTGACATCATGTATTTTACCTATTTGTACTCATTGCATAGGCTACTCTGGCTCTACCATGTACCTTCGTTATTGCAACTTGTATAATATTTAATTAGACAACAGGGTTGGAAGCGTGAGCAATAATTTGCAGATTGAAAGAAACACATTGAAGGCAGAAGACGTCACATGTAATAGTTTCATTGCAGGAGCAGTTTCAAAAGAGAAATAATCATAAAGAGACTACCCGTTTATTTTTATTTTGCAATGAAACTATTACAATCTCCATCCAGTCTACATTGTAGAGTGTCAAAATAACCAAACAAGAAGCCTGATCAACACACGACCGACGGACAGTAATGGGCTTTGCTCGTCAGTGTCGCAAGAAAATAGAGGCACATTACCGAGAACTTGTATGTTTAGTATGCGTTTACGGCAATGGTTTTCGCATTTGCTTAGTTTGTTGGTAGGTTTTATATTTTGTCAGTTGATGTCGTCTGTGTTGCAAACTTTTGTTGTAACTGTAATTCTAGTAGGCATCCTTTTAAAATAAAGTGGGCTGGGATGTATTTTAGGCTTTGAGATATTTAGCTTGGGTGCAAAAGAAAACTAGATCCATTCATTATAAGAACCGACTGGTCCTGTGTGGAAATTTCATTACTCGATATTCAGTATGCTCGTCTTCGGTGCTAGCCAGCCGAAGACCGTTCTTATCCATGGGACTGACTTTAATCTTCGCTTGGTTGGCTACTAGTAGGTCTACAACGTATCGCCATTCGTTGGCCAAAAGACCAGATTGCACCCAAAATCGATTCATTCAGAAATTATGGTATTTGACACTTTCTCAATTAACTCTATTTGGCTGTTAGGATTTTACCTTGGCGCAAAGTGAAATCCTTTTGGAGACCAGGTGTTCCGCCAATGTATGCTACCTATCCAGTCGTGCTATTTAGTGGTTCTGCGCATGCGCATGCCCACAATCTCAATCCCTGCGTGCGCATCCATATATCTGTAGCCTACTACTTTTTTGGCTAATGTTGAGTAATATCTTTAAAACATGTTTTTCATTGCGCTAATATCTTAAAAATATGTTTTACATTGCGCTTTTTGACCTGTAAGCATGTAAATATGTGCATGTACACACTGGCTTTGCTGTGTTATATTTACTGGACTGGTAGCGGAGAAAGTTTTCGTCGGTGGTGGTGGGGGGGGGGGGAGAATTATTATTTTGAAGAATTATTATCTATTGCGTATATACACACACATACAGAATCCCATACACAAATACATACAGCAAGTTTTAACAATACCTTGCTACACTTTTAAGTTATTATTTCGTTTAATTGATTCTTGATGCTTTGGCAATATTGTTGTTGTGACATTCATGCCAATAAAGCATATTTGAATTGAATTGACTATTTCAACATGCTCCCCATATTCTTACAGTGTACATGGAGTGAGTAGTGGTGTAAAATAACGTGATTTTGTAGTGGGAGCATCGTTTGATAGAGGCAATTGGTCTATCCACATACGGTACCTCTGAAATTTTCAATAAAGACGTTATAATACAGTATCAAAATATGCTCCCCATATTCTTACAGTGTACATGGAGTGAGTTGTGGTGTAAAATAATATGATTCTGTAGTGGGAGCATCGCTTTATAGAGGCAATTGGTCTATCCACATACGGTACCCCAGAAATTTTCAATAAAGACATTATAATACAGTATCAGAATATGCTCCCTATATTCTTACAGTGTACATGGAGTGAGTAGTTGTGTAAAATAACATGATTCTGTAGTGGGAGCATCGTTTGATAGAGGCAATTGGTCTATCCACATACGGTACCCCTGAAATTTTCAATAAAGACGTTATAATACAGTATCAAAATATGCTCCCCATATTCTTACAGTGTACATGGAGTGAGTAGTGGTGTAAAATAACGTGATTCT